>CM042553.1:12472519-12595019 GCA_023630585.1 Cranoglanis bouderius | reverse complement strand
CGTTGTGATTGGCTGAAAGCCTCGCGAGTGTGTCAGAAATGCAACGCCCCTTGGGTTAGCTTTAGCCTCCAAAGCTTCTAAAGTATTTCTAAGCTCCTAAGCAACACGTCGTTGGTTTTACCGTATCGTTCGAGCTTGAGTCAGATTCGGAAAATGCGGAAGATGAAGCGGAAGCAAGTTTGCAAACACGACTTGAGCAGAACGTTTCACAGTGGTAAGTTTTTATTTTGTAACTCTCACCTTTCGGATACAATGTAAATTCCGACGCCCTGCCGGTGGGGCTAACTATGCTGTACACAGCTGCCGTGTGTAACTATATACGTATATACTCATGCAATATATCTTTTGAAAGCTAGGATTTTTGTGATTCGATTGATATAAACTGTTTCAAGATACAATCACAACAGCAGCTACAATCGACATCTCTGTCAGACCACTAACCTACAAACACTTACAATACTGAGGCAACTTAGCAAACTTTAGCTAGTACATTAGCAGAGGTCTACAACTGAACCACAACGCAAAACTCCACATTTGAACAGTTAATAGCAGATACTTCATAAAATAATCAAACACACTTACAGGTTCTGATTCAGAAGCACAAGATTGTCTGAGCAAAGTGGGAATCGCCTCATTTCTCAGGAGTAGCCTTTGTGTATAGCCTGCCTTGTACTCTCCCAGGTTCAGGAAGCTGTCCTTCGTAAAATGCTCTGTGCAAGCGTTCGGGCTGTACTGCTCAGGAACAGCGTTATAAATAAACAGTAACCACCGAGTTTGTCCATTTTCGGCAGGCTAAGCAAAGAGGTTTTCTTTTGCAACGAAACACACAGCGTCTCCGTGACATGGCGCCTGAATTCAGTGAAGCCTCGCCTACTTTCTTCGTGGCTGCCTTTGGGCGGAATTATGCTAATAGTGCACTCCGTGACGTAGAGAAATTACGGTAGTAAATCTGGACTTCGAGCGGCGCGTTTCGGGCAGGTCTGGAGCAGTGCTCTCTGTTAGATAAAATAAATCCCTTTGGGGAAGACTATGAGCTTTGGGACTTTGCAGAGCTTATACATGATGGATACAGATACATTTTACACACACAAACAAAAGGAAAACATTAAAAATCATGAAATTACCCCTTTAAAGTAAAAGCCATGGTCTAAAGTAATTTGTAATCTTTATTTTATTGGTATGCTGATCACTTTAAGTATAAGGTAAATTGTGAAGCTTAAAATGCGTGGTTTTTGTTAGAATGTTTTTGTTGTTGTTAGGGGGCCAAGCACCGAAGGTGCAGTTTGTCCATAGCAAACTTAATTTCATTTCTTTCATTTGCAACTTGGGAGAGCTACTGAAAACAGGAAGTGAGGCAACATCTCAGCAATGGCTTGACGTTTTGGCATTAGGAACATGTACTGATGGTTCCAGTGGCTTCTGGTCTTCCTCCATCGCTAATAGGAGTGGCAAGAGCAAAACGTTCCCCTTAATTGATACTGGCTGATACATTTATTATTATTATTATTGATGTGTATAAATATTTTGTATAAATAAAAAAAAAAAAAGGTAAAGCAAAGTTTTAAAAAACAGTCATAGTTTCTACTCCGGCTGAAATCTGGGTCAAACTCCACCCCTTGCACCTCCCCTATTTGGATCATTCACCATTGTTATTTGCCGCACAGTTACTTGATGATTGTGTTACTGGCACAGGCATGGTTTGTTGTTGTATCAGTATCATAGCTTGCCATTTTGTCCAAATTTTTGTACTAGTACTAAGAGTTTTGATTGAACAGGGACTGAAATAGGTCTGGCTATCGGATGGGCATACAAGTCCATTACAAGGCAAGGAATGTTGAGAATGCTCATAAAAGCAGAACAGGGCTCCACACAGATGGAGCAACTTATTACATGGCTGGTATCTTGCCATGTTCTTGTTCTTCCTTCCAACAGGCCCCACAATTAAATTCTCATGCCATTTTCCTTCATGTTCTTGCTATCCATTCATAGTCAGATTCTCAGCTGCCCGTGGCTCCAGTGGAAGTACACTGGCAGGATTTTGTACTGTCAATCACACTGTCGTCCCAGGCAACAAGAAGCCTGGCTGCCAGGGTGAGAGTAGGCAAAGTACAAGGAGACAAAATAAATTATATCGGCTTTTACTTCGGCCCACAGTTGTCTGAAACAGCTGTGGGCTGGCTTAATGGATGATCTTAAGCGGATGTCTTTAGCTCAGGCCCTTTACCTTTGAATGCCTCCTGAGAAATGGCAATTAAGTTCATATTATTTGATGTTTAAAAACATGTTCATGTGACTTTTCAGATTTGCAGGAAAGTCTGAAATGGCAAAACATCTCCAGTTTTTCGTATTCATATTTCACATGGCCCTGCGAGGCTAAATGTTTTGTAAAAAAGTTTTTTTCCCCCCTTCATAGAAAATTAACCTTGACTAAAATAATTGCACTCCATTCATTGGAAATGGAGTGTTATTTTCCCTGCGCCATTGTTTCCTAAGCATTTGATCCATTTTTAGCCTTTCAGCTGCATTAGATTGATTTGCTGCACAGATGTAGAGAAGGACATTGAACAGAGCACAGCAACAGTCTGCCTCATCACATTTTATATTTAGGTATATTGTTGGTTCGAAGAGAATATATTCTCTTTTAACCAATAATGCTCCATCAAGTAACAAAAATATTCAGTGCTGATTAAGTGTAATTTTTTTTTTTTTTAATAAACGTACTTCTATTTGTGGTCCTGTTATTTGCCATGCACAGGGGGTGTGCTGTAATGCTGTTGGCCTAGTCTTTGAAATCCAGTTTAGTGTGCACTAAATGCTTTAAAGGGTTACCATGACGACCATGGCTGCAAAGGGACTGTGTGTGGCGGTGAGCGTAGCCCAGTTTTTCTCACATTGTGTACCCACCATGAAGAAATATGAAGGTATGCTGAAGTGAGATTAGAATTGCTCCATGCTATGATGTTTTAGCAAGGGTGCAATTCCATGCAGTATCTGTGATGCTGAGTGTTATTTTTTGTTGTGTTTTATTATGCATCTCTCAAGATGCTTTCTGCTGGTCACGACTCTCAAAAAGAAATGGATCATAGGGAAGCTTCTGGCTGTGGCCCAACCTACACAGCATGACCTGTTGGGGATGAACAGCAGCAGCATTTGGAAAATCTGTCCTTAAACACAGAGATTCAGGGACAGTGCACTTCCTGTCAGAACACCTCATAAGAAAAAGTCACTTTTTGCAAAGTCAAATCTTTAGTCTGTACTCAAAGCAGTTTTATTGCACAAGTAAACACTGATAGATTATTTCTAGAGAAAGCGCTGCAGTGCACATGTTACAGGGTGCAACCTTATTCCTGTTTAATGTCAAACTATACACACTGTAACAATAACTCCTTATTTGCTTATGCTTATATTGAAAGCATAAAAACAAACAACATAACTTCATTTGCTATCTGGCTAGACAGATAAAACACTTGCTATCCAGACTAACATTTATGGGTGTGTTTAAATGTCTTATAAAATTTTATTTAATGCTACATTTATTGCACAGAGTCATATCCATCATATTAAAGGTGTATTATTTGAAGTGGGGGTGTTTCTAGGATAAACACAAAACTTCTAGGGCTATATATTTAATGAACATATTTTGACCACCTGAACCAGGACAACTTTCCTTTGAGTTCAAATTAACTATTTAAAAGACCCCAATATACTCTGCCTAAGGAGATGCACACTTTAGGCATTGGTTCCTTTTAAATATAATTTTCTCCATTAGATGAAACTACGAAAAACTACGTGTTTTCCTGTTGTTTAAAATGCAGTCTTACTGCATTGCTAAACAATAGTAATAGCAAACATTTTTTATTAATAATTTTAATTACTAATATTTTTTATCACAGTATACCTACATGGGTGGAGATATACCCCGATCAGCCATAACATAAAGCCATAACAAAACCACTGATAATGTGAAGTCAATAACATTGATTATCATGTTACTATGGCACCTGTCAAGGTCTCAGAGTTGATGTGTTGGAAGCAGGAAAAATGGGCAAGCATAAGGATCTGAGTGACTTTGACAAGGGCCAAATTGTGATGGCTAGATGACTGGGAACACCACACAAGACCTGCTGTTTTGGAGATGCTCTGACCCAGTGTGCAGTAGTTGGTACCTACCAAAAGTGGTCCAAGGAATGACAACTGGTGAACCAGCGACAGGGTCATGGGCGTCCAGGGCTCACTGATGCACGTGGGGAGCGAAGGCTAGCCTGTCTGGTTTGATCCCACAGATGTACTGTAGCACAAAAGGCTGAAAAAGTTCATGCTGGCTATGATAGAAAGGTGTCAAAACACACAGTGCATCGCGACTTGCTGCATATGGGGCTGCATAGCCGCAGACCGGTCAGAGTGAACACCGCTAAAAGTGCCCACAATGGGCACGTGAGCATCAGAACTGGACAATGGAGCAAGGGAAGAAGGTAGCCTGGTCTGATTTGGTTTTAAGTTTTAGAAATTGCACATTTTGATCTGGGTGTTTTTTGTACCTTTCTCTGTAAACTTGTGTTGTGCTAGTAGTAGTTTAATTATGGAAGGCTAGTAATCTAGTAGCTTAATAATCTAGTAGAAACTAGTATTTTTGTTGTGGAAATCTAATTATCTGGATAAGTCATGATGAAAGATAATAATTTTAGCCCATCCGTTCGATTTATTTATTTTCTATTTACTTACTCCATCTTAAGCAAATTCAGTTGAAGTCCAGGCCATCAAGTCTATATGGCATTTCGACAAGAAATTAAGGTAGTTTGAGCTAAGTAATGGATGATAAGGACTGGATGTTGACTATGATGACTGGTCATAGATTCTTAGATTTGTCTCATTCCCGGTCACCACATGGCCCTATATATGAGTCTAAGGTTATGCAACCTAGCTGTTTAATGGGTTTCCCTGATCAGCTTCCTGCCAGCTGTGTGTGTGTGTGAGAGAGAGAGAGAGAGAGAGAGAGAGAGAGAGAGATAGATGATTAGGTCAGCATGAAGTACAGCTTGACAACCTGTTTTTTCTCCTCTTATTTTAGTTGTCTCATTTATCACAACAGTAGTTCCACTTGCTTCCTCTGAAATGTGGAACGTGCTGTTTTAAAGGACCTCTGACTTTGCAGATCACAAGCTTTCCCTTGTCATGTGACTTTGTGGCTTTCAAAATGACTTCTTGTCATTCAGCATTGTCATGTTACTGGTGGTGTGGCAGTGGTAGCTCAGTGGTTAAGACGTTGGTCTTACTGTTCTACTACTGATCAGACAGTCATGAGTTCAAATCCCAGCACTGCCAAGCTGCCACTGTGGGCCCTTGAGCAAGGCCCTTAACCCTCAACTGCTCAGTTATATAAATGACATAAATGTAAGTCGCTCTGGATAAGGGTGTCTGCCAAATGCCATAAATGTAAATGGTGTCTTGAAGGGGTTGTGATATTGACAAAATTTAATATCATGATATTTTCAAGGGACCGAGACAATATATGTGTGTTAGATGAAATGTTTCTGTGTATACGTCTTTAGACGGGATAGAAAATAAGTCATCAGTAAATAGTACATGAGAATTTCAGTCTTACCAGTCTTTGTTGTGTCAAACTTATTTACAGGATATAATTAATTACAAGAGAAATGACCTTGTCCTGCAGAATAAAAAAACAACTATAAATGTATGAATTCACTTATGTGGCCTTTTTCTGTTTTGAAACCAGCCTGGTGGCTGTGCAAAAACAGTTCTGGCTGATCATTTTTTCAAAATACAAGCTAGTGCTGATAGTCTGGTGGTTCTACTTCTGTAATTTTTTTGGCTTCATAACTCATGATGAAAAATATGCTTATGCTCATGTTGCCCCTTTGCTACAACTACAGTAGAAACAGTAATTGTAGAAAACTCTTTCCTGGAATACCACTCACTACTAATGGCTTTGCACAGTGAACACTGTAAATAAATATTGCCCATTAGACATTTTCTCAGGAACATTAAATTTTCTTCTATTCTAGTCATAGTAATAGTATTATTTTGATACTCTTTTGTTTATGGTGTATATTTTATACCTTTTTTTGTGTGTGTGTGTGTTTGCCTCCAGGCACGGGTGAGAGTGGCAAGAGCACCTTCATCAAACAGATGCGCATCATTCATGGCTCAGGTTACACCGACGAGGACAAACGCAGCTACACCAAGCTCGTCTACCAGAACATATTCACCTCCATGCAGGCCATGATCCGTGCCATGGACCACCTCAAGATCCTGTACAAGTACGAGCAGAACAAGGTGCGGACTTACACATACTGTCTCACAGAGTAAAGCAGATCACCTATTAAAAAAGCCATAAATGTTACTAGTGTAAGATGAACTAAATCAATAAGCCACTCGAGGGCATCCATTACAGTGAGTTTATCCCGGTGTCCTTTACCTGCGATAAACACACTGTATGGTGCACCCTCAAGTGGCTTATATCTTTTATTAAATGGTGATAAAAGGCAATAATTTATTACATTTTCCAGTGTTCAATACATAATTTAATTTATGATTATTAATAATATTTTCAATAAACAATTCTTCCACCACATAATGTAGTCTGTTACTAGTAAGCTTTAGCTGGTAAGCAATATAATGGGCAAAGGTTAGGGCATGGATAGAACAATGACTAAATTGTAATGGGCAAATTAGTTTTAAGCCTGGCGCATTCATATAGAATTCAATTATTGTGATGAGGTCAGGTGTGTGTATTGAGGTTTTTTCAACAGCTTTAACAATGGCTAAACTATATATCTGTATAGCCTCTAGTTTGTGAATCTTTGAATCACAATAGCTTGGTAATGGGCCACCAAAAGAAAATCGTTCATGCTATCATTGGGGGATCACAAATTCCGACAACACCACAGCCAGCCAGGAATACAAGTGAGTGAAATTAGCTGTGGGTAGGAGAGATGGCATCTGTGGGCATCTGTGTGTTCAGTTTCCCTGTGACATAGCATGAGCAGCAGTTCATAAAACCTCATACGTGTCCAAGGAAGCATGTGCTTGCTTCGCCTTCCCAGGGTGTTCTCTGCTGTGTGATAGGAGAGAGCTACCTAGGTAGTGGACATTGGCAAATGACCAAACTCTGAAAAAAGAAAAAAAAAGACTGGTCACAATTATAATCAAATTAAATAAAATGCCTCTACAGCACCCACTCAGATAGTTAAACCATATTAACGGTGAGCTCATGGTTTCACACACCACAGTCAACACAAACTAGTATTTAAATCTAGGTACGCAGTCTGTTTTGTATAGTTGTGGGAGACAACCATCATGATCACAATTAAGATGTGATTTATTAGTACAGCCGTAAACCCTAGGCTTTAGAAGCAAATGACCATTTAATTGGTCCTCTGATATGGCTATAAAAGAGCATGAATTTGATTAAATGTGAATGTTCAATCATGTCTCAATGACTTTCCAGTGTAGAGTTACTGTAATGTGATCTTGCTGCTGTTAAAGGAATCCCAGTGAACATAATAATTACAAATATTCTCTGTGGAGGAAACGATTATTCCGTACCCTAACCCAGGGTTATAACCCAGAATGAGAAACAGACATGCTTTTGAGACAGTCGTCTCTTCTAGAACACTGTCCATTTCCTGGATGAAAATTTGTACAACAGTGACCAGAATTTTCTGTCTACCCACAGGCCAACGCTCTCCTGGTGAGGGAGGTGGATGTGGAGAAGGTGTGCTCTTTCGACCACCCCTACATCAATGCAATAAAGATGCTGTGGGCCGACCCGGGGATCCAGGAGGCCTACGATCGCAGGAGAGAATATCAGCTGTCTGACTCCACCAAATAGTGAGTGTGTCCATGTTCACCAGAGACCATTCTGTTTCAGTGCAATAATGATGTGTCTAGTATTTGATTTTAAAAATCAAAATTTTTTCCCTGTTATTTATTATGCCAAATGAAATGCATCATTGACATTTTATAAGACTTGTGCCTCATTATGCATATATTTTTTTTCCTTTATATCTGCATTATACATTTGTTTAACTTCATTTGGTTCCATCTCTGAGCACTGTTGCAGTCTCTGCTACTACAACTGACTCAGACCTTAATGCCCCAGAATCAAACATTTCATTATTTTTTAATAACTAGATTTTGTAAAGGTCAGTGGGATGCTATCAGGACTCTGGCTAATTGAGATATGGTGGAGGGCAGATGATGGCTGGAGGATATCTGCTCCTATCCCAGATTTGCAGGATCCTAACTTCTGTTCTGTTGTTGCTGAGAAGGCCTGCTTCACTCACTCTGATTAAGGATTTGATTATCTGCTCTCATGCCTAAATTATTTCTAACCCTAAATTATTTCTAATGTTTAGCTATCTAAGTGATCTGGATCGTATCGCAGACCCATCCTATCTACCAACCCAACAAGATGTCCTTAGGGTCCGTGTTCCAACTACAGGGATCATTGAATACCCTTTTGACTTGCAAAGCATCATTTTCAGGTAAAAAAAAAGTCACAAGGAGTATTCTTTTTCTGTTTTTGTCCCTATAGTTTTTCTTCTGTTATAATGAGTGTGCTGTTAATCCTTGGTTACAATCATGTTTATCTGCTGAGGTCTACTGTATGAGAATTTTAAATGCTTTTTTGCCCCATGTCTGTCGTGTTTATACAAGTTCCCTTTAGTTAATCATCTTTCCTCTATGCACATAATTTATATTGCATGTAGATTAAAGGTTGTCATCACTCATTTAAATCTTAAAGCAGGGGTGTCCAAAGGGCCCCCAGGGCTAAATGCGGCCCGCAGACTGAGGTTGACTGGCCTGCGGCTTCTCTATTATAATGCATGATAGGTGGCCCACTTTCCAGCAGTGGCAGCAGAATAGGTTAACACAGTTAGCTAAAATCCAAGAGCCTTTTTTTTCTCTGACTACTGATTTCTCTGACTAAATTAATTTACATAATGATGTATGACATAATGATTAGTCATAGCTACAGACAAAAAGCGTAAACATTGAGAAGGGAGGAATTCAAAGAGCTGGAAACCCTTGCTGAATTCTTGAGAGAGTCTTTAACTAAAGTGGATTTGCAACTGAGTGTTAAAAATGACAATTTAATTTATGATTGATGGCTTGACCAATTACTTTTGGTCTCTGAAATTGGGGAAACCACATATAAAAAGTGTTGTAATTCTTACACACTTTTTGGATGTAAATACTGATTGGATACCTCTGAAAGTCTGTAGATATGTTTAAGACTGTGTGTGGATAGATACTTATATAGATATAGTTACATAGATATTTTACATATTCACCATCAACTTTATTAGGAACACCTGCAAAGTTATCTAATCAGGCAATCATGTGGCTGCAGTGCCAAAAAATCATGAAGATACATGTCAAGAGATTCACTTAATGTTCACATCAAACATCAGAATGGGGGAAAAGTGACTTTGACCGTGACATGGATGCTTGTGCCAGATGGGCTGGTTTGAGTATATCAGAAACTGCAGATCTCCTGGGATTTTCACACTTCTCTAGAGTTTACACAGAATGGTGCGGAAAACAAAAAACAATGTGTGAGCAGAGGGTCTGCAGGCTGAAACACCTTGTTTATGAGAGAGATCAGAGGAGAATGACCCAACTGGTTTTAGCTGACAGGAAGTCTATAGTAATTCAAACTCTACTATATCCTTCCTGGCAGCTCAAACCAATCATGGCTATTGTCCTCTGACCTCTCTTATCAACAAGGCATTTCCATCCACAGAACTGTCGCTCACTCAATGTTTTTTCTTTTTTTTTTTTTCTTCCTCCCCTCACTATTCTTTGTAAACTCCTAGTGACTGTTGTGTGTGAAATTCCCAGGAGATCAGCAGTTTCTGCAATACTCAAACCAGCCCATCTGGTTCCAATATCAATGCTACTATCAAAGTCACAGAGATCACACCTTTTCTTCATTCTGATGTTTGACATAAACACTACCTGAAGCTCTTGACCTGTATCTGCATGTTTTTTTGCATTGTGCTACTGCCACATGATTGGCTGATTAGATGACTGCATGAAGGTTAATTTCCATTGACCTTTAACAGGTAGCATCAGTTCCTAGTGTATTTATGCAGCTTTTGTTAGAATAAGTGGTACGAATGTACCCTTCAAGAAATATTATTTTACAATGTTAGCTTGATCCTAACCAGAAACCAGGACTGTTGGAATGTCAAGTATGTTTCACTCACAGCGAGGCCTTGGAATGCAGCAGAGCAGGATTTGCCACTACTGCATTAGCATTGCTATGTTGCTAGGATCAATGTAGCATTACAGCATCTGACAAAGCAAACATATCAGCTTAGTTGTGTTAGGTGTTCTGTTAAGGACTGCAGCTTTGTGATGGGCACAGCGGCCCTCCGAACACTCTTATCCTCCAGCTATGAGAGGATGCCACTGAACAGGAGTCATTATGAAAGCAAGCAGATCGACAGGAAGCCAGTGTGTTGAGCCCGCCAACGCGGACCAGCGCTAGAAATAGCTCCACTCCCGAAGAGGTTGGACTTGAGAGGTTCCTTCTCATCTCGGTATGCTCGCAGAATGAACATTATTCACTGCAGCAATCCTTATTCAGATACATGGTAGAAAACATTTATGCCTTTCCTCAATCCAGGCAATTACTGGATATTTAACGTTAAAGGTCTTTACAGGCAAAATTTTATTTAGGCGCTTTGATGTATTATCCTGGAAGATCTGAAATCAAAGTTCAAACCCTGTAATGGTTATACCACGCTACTCCAAAATGCCTCAGAGGTGTAATTGCTTCAGAAGCAGATGAAATTGTCAGTTGCCCAAAGCTTCCTCTACTTGAGAGCACTTATCTTTGTAAGTAGGTCAGACGGTCATCCTAGCTGCTGGAAAGGAGGTTGGTTGATGTGAGGGAGCTTTTATTTTAGGCTAATGCTCCTAGAGGAGCCATTTATCAGTCTGTATGCCTGGCCACCAGGGACACGGGTAGAAAGACTGAGGGATTTTCACAGCAAATCTGTTCTTGGGTATGTTTTAATTTGCTGGATTTTTATTTAAATAGAATTTGAAATTGGATGCTGTTTGGATTGTTCAGATTGTTTTGGTCAAAATTCTGATTATCAAATCAAATTTGGCTTTAATGTTGAAATATTTTGTGAGCAGGAATTCTACCCGGTAGCTAAATGTTATAGCTAGGACACACTGTATGTACACTCTATCACAGCCATAGCTTTGTAGGCCTCCCTGGCTCCAACATGTCTGTATCTCCCCTAAGCCCTTTATTTTCTCTCCCATTACACTTGTTCATTCATCACCCCAAGGTTCGTCTGTGCTCTTGCTTGGCTCTTTCTGGGCTCATACGAGGCACCCGAATTTGCACATTTTTCAAAGTTCTTTTCATTATGGCATGCTGTAATTTCTGTTGTGTGCTGTTCGCTGTCAGAAAAGCAGAATGTGGATATTGACCTTTATTTTGAATTTGATATCAAGTCCTGAAATGCAGGTCCGACCCACTGATTGAGACCATTGGTCCACTAGTCACATGGAAATACAGTTGCAAAAACCAATAAATATGTACAGTATAGCATGACCTCACACTAATTTGGGTGTCTGATTTGAAAAAGTGGTCAACAAAAGCAGTTAATATTCTCATGCCATGACAGATTGTGCCATAAATGTCTTTTTTAAAAAAATTAAGTCTAGTTAAGAGGTCTGTAGTAGTAGTAGTAGTAGTTGATTTTGGTATTCAGAATTTTTTTTTGTACTCCTTTTATTCTAACAACTGGTTTATCTCATATATTTATATGCAGGTGACAGAAAGCATGTGACACACAAACATACCAATGTACAGATGCATCTCAAAAAAATTAGAATATCGTGGGAAATTTTCTGTAATTTAATTCAAAAAGTGGGACTTTCATATATTCTAGGTTCATTACACAAAGTGAAATATTTCAAGACTTTTTTTGTTTTAATCTTGATGATTATGGCTTACAGCTCATGGAAAAATCCAATATCTCAAAAATATTAGAATAAAGAATTTATAATACAGCAATGTCGACCTGAGAAGAACTCTAATCAGCTAATTAACTCGAAACACCTTTTTACTCAAAACACCATTGCTCAGTGGTCCAAAGTCCTTTTTGCAGATGAAAGTAAATTTTGCATTTCATTTGGAAATCAAGGTCCAGAGTCTGGAGGAAGAGTGGAGAGGCACAGAATCCAAGTTGCTTGAAGTCCAGTGTGAAGTTTCCACAGTCAGTGATTTGGGGTGCCATGTCATCTGCTGGTGTTGGTCCACTGTGTTTTCTCAAGTCGAGAGTCAATGCAGCGTCTACCAGGAGATTTTAGAGCACTTCATGCTTCCATCTACTGACAAGCTTTATGGAGATGCTGATTTCCTTTTCCAGCAGCACCTGCCCACAGTGCCAAAACTACTAGTAACTGGTTTGCTGACCATGGTATTACTGTGCTTGACTGGCCAGCCAACTCACCTGACTTGAAGAGTCCCTATGGGGTATTGTCAAGAGGAAGATGAGAGACACCAGACTCAACAATACAGACGAGCTGAAGGCTGCTATCAAAGCAACCTTGGCTTCCATAACACCTCAGCAGTGCCACAGGCTGATTGCCTCCATTATATTGCTGTATTGTAAATTGTTTATTCTAATATTTTGAGATACTGGATTTTTGATTTCCATGAGCTGTCAGCCGTAATCATCAAGATTAAAACAAAAAAGGGCTTGCAACATTTCACTTTGTAATGAATCTAGAATATATGAAAGTTCCATAGTTCTTTTTTAATTAAGTTACCAAAAAAAAAGAACTTTCCATGATATTCTCATTTTTTGAGATGCACCTGTATGTATAGTCATTATGATGTACAAGATACCTGGGATCATTTAACATGGAAATTGTTGGTGCGAAAACGTTTCTTACCTAATTTTACCTCCCTCCTGATCAGACCGCCGATGCTGTTTGCGGGTGGCATTCTCTGCATTAATATCCTCCTCTCCTTCTCTTCTGCTGGTCTGTCTTCTCTCTGTCTCAGGATGGTGGATGTGGGGGGCCAGCGTTCAGAGCGCAGGAAGTGGATCCACTGCTTTGAGAATGTGACCTCCATCATGTTCCTTGTTGCACTGAGCGAGTATGACCAGGTCCTGGTGGAATCAGACAATGAGGTGCCGTAAAATCCCTCAGAGAAATAATCCATATCCCAAGCAAGGTTGTTAATTGCTAACTTTCAGGGTCACGTGTTCTGTTAAAGGTCTACCAACAAGCATTAATAGTGTTTATATAACAGTACTGGTGAAATCTTGATTCTGATTATCATTGTCCCAGGTTATGTGCTGGGAATTGAAATAAATCGCAAGTCTTAAGTCTCTGAACCAAAGCTGTTGTTTTTCCTTTAATGTTATTTTTTTTTGTTTGTTTGTTAAATCCAGAACCGAATGGAGGAGAGCAAAGCCCTTTTCCGGACAATAATCACCTACCCCTGGTTCCAAAACTCCTCCGTCATTCTGTTCCTCAATAAAAAAGACCTACTGGAGGAAAAGATCATGTACTCTCACCTGGTTGACTACTTCCCAGAGTTTGATGGTAAATTTATTTGCCTCTGTTAAAGAAATATACATCCTTCCTATCCTGTTTTTTAGCTTTGACTGGAAAACAGAGACACCAAGTGGTGAAGACGTTGATTACAACTCTAAGTTAATAATAGAACACCTACTGCAATGGTTATAGGTGTGTGTGTGTGTAGAGAAAATTGTAGATCAAATATTCTAAATAAATGTATAAAATATGGAATAGAGGACCATTATTTATGCATTTACGCCTTATAATTTTCATTCATCTGAGTATATACATTTGTATTCACAATACTCCTTGATAGCCAATATTGGAACCTTTGAGATGATTTAATTGTTTTCCTAGCATGTTTGTATCTTTATCATACACAGAGGCTTTGAACACACAAAAGAACATGGCATCGCTAACCAGAACTAAATGAAACAACTATTTATTTTTGGCTAAGCAGCCCTGCACACTGCCACGCTTCTTGGATTTACAGTGCATCCGGAAAGTATTCATAGCGCTTCACTTTTTCCACATTTTGTTATGTTACAGCCTCATTCCAAAATGGATTAAATTCATTATTTTTTTCAAAATTCTACAAACAATACCCCATAATGACAACGTGAAAGACGTTTGTTTGAAATCTTTGCAAATTTATTAAAAATAAAAAACGAAAAAAATCACATGTACATAAGTATTCACAGCATTTGCCATGACACTCAAAATTGAGCTCAGGTGCATCCTGTTTCCACTGATCATCCTTGAGATGTTTCTACAACTTGATTTGAGTCCACCTGTGGTAAATTCAGTTGATTGGACATGATTTGGAAAGGCACACCCCTGTCTATATAAGGTCCCACAGTTAACAGTGCATGTCAGAGCACAAACCAAGCCATGAAGTCCAAGGAATTGTATCGAGGCACAGATCTGGGGAAGGGTACAGAAAAATTTCTGCAGCATTGAAGGTCCCAATGAGTACAGTGGCCTCCATCATCCGTAAATGGAAAAAGTTTTGAACCACCAGGACTCTTCCTAGGGCGGGCCGCCCGGGCTGAGCGATCGGGGGAGAAGGGCCTTAGCCAGGGAGGTGACCAAGAACCTAATGGTCACTCGGACAGAGCGCCAGCATTTCTCTGTGGATAGATGAGAACCTTCCAGAAGAACAACCATCTCTGTAGCACTCCACCAATCAGGCCTGTATGGTAGAGTGGCCAGATGGAAGCCACTCCTCAGTAAAAGGCACATGACGGCCCACTTGGAGTTTGCCAAAAGGCACCTGAAGGACTCTCAGACCATGAGAAACAAAATTGAACTCTTTGGCCTGAATAGCAAGCGTCATGTCTGGAGGAAACCAGGCACCACTCATCACCTGGCCAATACCATCCCTACAGTGAAGCATGGTGGTGGCAGCATCATGCTGTGGGGATGTTTTTCAGCGGTAGGAACTGGGAGACTAGTCAGGGGGAAAGATGAATGCGGCAATGTACAGAGACATCCTTGATGAAAACCTGCTCCAGAGTGCTCTGGACCTCAGACTGGGGCAAAGGTTCATCTTCCAACAGCACAGCGACCCTAAGCACACAGCCAAGATAACAAAGGAGTGGCTACGGGACAACTCTGTGAATGTCCTTGAGTGGCCCATCCAGAGCCCAGACTTGATCCCGATTGAACATCTCTGGAGAGATCTGAAAATGGCTGTGCACCGACACGCCCCATCCAACCTGATGGAGCTTGAGAGGTCCTGTAAAGAAGAATGGGAGAAACTGCCCAAAAATAGGTGTGCCAAGCTTGTAGCATCATACTCAAAAAGACTTGAGGCTGTAACTGGTGCCAAAGATGCTTCAACAAAGTATTGAGCAAAGGCTGTGAATACTTGTGTACGTGTTTTGTTTTGTTTTTCTCCCATTTTTAATTTTTAATAAATTTGCAAAGATTTCAAACAAACTTCTTTCACGTTGTCATTATGGGGTATTGTTTGTAGAATTTTGAGGAAAATAATGAATTTAATCCATTTTGGAATAAGGCTGTAACAACATAAAATGTGGAAAAAGTGAAGCGCTGTGAATACTTTCTGGATGCACTGTAGTCAGTGTACCACCTTTCTTCAAAGCCACTTCTCTCAGCTTATAACAACATAATAAACACTGGCAATGTAAGAGATTTTATGGAAAAGTCAGTCTTGAGAACAAGAACGATAAGAGGATTTGATCTTTTTGTTTCGTTTTGTTTTTGATATATATACACAAGGACGTGCAAAGAGACTGAAAGAAGTGTACAAAGATTTTGTAATATTTTTTTAATTTAAACTTTAATTTTCACCAGGAACTTGTGTGCTTTTTAACAAGGACAATTAATACCATGACTCCGTAAAACCATAATATTTTTAGACGAGGTTATCATACCATGAAAATTCCAAAACAGCTTTTAGCTTGAGTAATTGCATGATGTTTGCCTTAAACTCTGGTCAGATATTTCTGTAATTCAGCATAGAAACCATAGCAGCCAAACCTGTCCGTCTTCTTCCAGGTCCACAGCGAGACGCCCAGGCAGGACGTGAGTTCATCCTGAAGATGTTTGTGGAGCTGAACCCTGACAGCGACAAGATCATCTACTCGCACTTCACCTGCGCCACGGACACCGAGAACATTCGCTTCGTCTTCGCCGCCGTCAAAGACACCATCCTGCAGCTGAACCTCAAAGAGTACAACCTGGTGTGAGGAGGGAGGGAGAGGAGCAGTGAGAAAGAGGGACACCTGCAGCCCATGCACGACACGATTTTTAATGTATCCTACATACATCCACGCTCGTAACATAATCAAGATTTAGACTGACACAGCTCTGCTCTTTTCAGGCACAGATGTTTTTGTTCATTGTTCTTTTATTTGACCAGGTTTTTTTTTTTGTTTGTTTGTTTTTGTTTTATTTTATTTCTGACGGCGTTATCAGTTGCTGCAGGCAGTGTCTTGCCTTATCCCATCAGCTGATAACTCCACTGCTTGTCCCTCCTGATTGCCTCTCTAATGAGAGAGCTAGGGCACTTAGTCTGTGTTGGTGGTGGTCAAAAAGGGGCACAGTAGCTGGGTTGCAGCTGAGTTGCTCCAGCTGAGTGAGAATTGATGTAAGAACCTCATCAGAGGAGACCCTGACCTTGATCTTAGGAGAAAACGTTCTGAATGGAGGCATAACTGCAACTCCATGTGAAATGCCGAGCTGTTGGCACAGGCAACATTCTAGCAAGGCATTGAGTGCAGTTTTTTTATTCTGCGTGCCTCTCCAAGGCTAAACCTCACCTTGCATCTATGAATGTAACTTGGTTTGATTTTTAACATCTAACCTGGATGTTAAGACACTTCAGGCCGAACGGCAGAGACCGTGTGCATTTGATGTCTGTATATTAGGAATAATTTAAACATTTCTCACAGCCCTACTGCTGTAGTGAAGAAAAGGTTGGTCGTGAGTTATGTGAAAATAGATTCCCTCCAAATTAACGGGGTAGATCATTGCGTGTCGTCACCTTGCCACAATTTCAAATGTAGTTTTAGAGGTCCTTTATTAACAAAACAGCATAACTCGCAGTGGGTTTCCTCCTCCATCTGTACCATTTGCCAAATTTATAGTTAGCTATTTTGAAGTTGATTTGTTTGCTACATGTTTTTGCCAGTATTGGTTGCCTATTGGTACAGTTGAAGGGATTTAAAAAAATATCTGCAATGATGTATTTAGAAGTTTGCAAAACAAATTTGTATTTTCTGTATGTTTACATGCATTAAGAATCATTAGTTTCAGTATAACCCGGGTGTTATTTTGCCACATAGTATCTATTATTTCGACAATGTGATATGGTTACTAAATACTGTTGTTATGGAGTGCGTCATGCTTACTTCATGGTGAAATTTAAGATCATTTCAATAGGTGGTGTTTGTGTGGCAACAGTTTGAAGTAAACTCTAAAAGCAGTACGATTCCATAGTGTTCAAACTGCTGGTTCCATGAAGAAGGTTTCTTTGGCCGACATTGTTCTACACAAGCGTGCTGTACAAAAGTGAAATCGATCTTTTCTATTTATGTAATTTATGGACCAGATATATAAATAATGTTAATAGGACTTGTTTCCCCTCTAATGATTGTTTGAAATGAAAGGGGAGGAGTCCATACTGCTGTAAAATCTTTAGGTTAATGATCTACTTTCAGTATTTTGTACATGCTCGTCACTTCTGTTTTTTTTATTTTTATTTTTTTTAGATGCTTGACAATGGAAAGTTGAATTGCCATTTCAAGTATATGCTTTATGCAAATAGGAAACGTAAGAATTTATTAGTGGTTAAATTCTTAGTAGGCTGTCAGTTGTAACCCGAAAGGTTCTGCTCGGTATCGATTTTAGTACCATATCCTAGTTGTTGCTTGACGACTGTCTAAATTTCATAGCTGTTGTGGTAAGGAGATGATTGATTTGATATTTTTTCTCTTTCTTTGCAATGTAATTCAGGTGAGTTTTCATACTTTCATTATAAGGGCTAATTATGGGTGACATTGACAGGATGCAAGAATGCTGTTGAGTCTAAAACAGCAATAGGTGCGATGAAGCGAGTAGCTGAATCGGGGTGACGGTGTGTTCATGTGTGGATGATGGGATGATTATCGTTTCTGCAGATTTAGCTTTCAAAGCGTGCCAGGGATATACCCGACAAATCATATGTTTGACTACAATGTGATGGGAAGCTCTGGGTAATTCTAGGCTTCAGAGAAAAGTTCTTTCACTCCCCCGTAGGAGATGAGTTCAAGTGAATAGGGGAACATGCTACACCATTCCATTTTTCACAAACATCTGGCATATTTATGCAATTTTTGGTTTGGTACAACAACAGAACTCTGCCTGATCTCTGCATCATGCTCGGGGCCCTGTTAGGACAAACCCCCTCTTTTTTTTCTTTTTTTTTTTTTTTCATGGTGGCACCTCTCTTTGATAATTGTATAGTAAGGATGTATGTGCTATTATCAATGGTAAAACATCTTGCTTTGTATTATATTCCCTTCACCATATGTGATCTGTGTGTTTTTTGGATATTTGTTGTTAACAGAACACAGAGGTTGTGCAGTTTGAGAACAGGATTAGTGCAAATCTTGCCACAGAAATCACACATGATGCTATTTTTTATTTTTTTTTTTTGATTATTTCACCTGTATTCCAGAAACCTTTAATCTTTGGCTTGAAAGTTTCAGTGTTGAACTGCACATGCTGTTGTTTGAGGTATTTCTAGACTGTAAGCCCTGTCTACATATGACTTGCATTGACACCTGAAAGGTTAAAGGTCTTCATCACATGCTTTGTCACATGTCACATGGGTGGGTGATGGATTCAGGTGCCAGTCCACTGCTGCTGTATTTTTTTTTTTTTTTTTTTAACTTCCTTGAAATGTGCAGTTTATGGTAAGATTAAACTTTTAGCTCACTCAAACTCTATCAATTGTACTTTTTAAGTGTATGGGCGATTTGTGCCAACATAACAGTAATATCAAGACCCGCCATATTTAGCCATGCATCTCTGATTATATGAAATGTACTTGTTTATATTGATATGAACGCTAAGATTTGACTGCATTGTACAGAAGCTGCATACACTAGATCCTTTCATTTCTCACTAACAGGAAACACTACAGATTTTCTTGTAGGTCACGTATTGCAAAAACAGACTTTCTACCACATGTAAGCATTACTCTTTCATGATGTCCAAAGGGCAGCAGAGACATTTGTCCAGCTGCTGAGTTCTCAGTGTTGACTTTTGTTCTCCTTGGGTCAGTGCACCAAACCTGCTTAGCACTAATGGCTGCCGTTTATCTGTTTGGTCAAGCACATTCCTGGTACATGGAGATGTGAACACTAATTAACGGAATGGATGCTTTTGCTTGAGGTCCATACTGATGTGATGGATACAGTTTGTTTTCTTTCTAATAATAATTTACTTGTGTGTAGGACCACTTAATAGAAATGATTTTTTTTTTTTTTTGGTTGCTTTTTTGATAACAGGTCCCCCCCCCCCCCCAAGTTGTGGTGTATAAAATCAAAGTATCATTATTTTGTTTTTGTTTGATTAGCTTTTTTTAAGCATACCAAATGTAAATGATGTACTATAATGTGTGCCAATCCCCTTTCTTTGTAGAGCCAGACTTTTAACAAGTGCCAATATTGTGTAGAACCATAAAAAGGACTTGGTCAATGTATTTTATGGTCCTGTTTTTAAAACAAACACCAAGTATGTGATTAAGTTAAACAGATAAAGGACACTTATATTGTGTATTTAAGGTTAAAGATGCTAAACTTCTGTTTTTAAATGAAATTCCATCTTAAATGCATGTGTGTCTGATTTGCTGGGGTTGGGTGGGTGAGGGGGGGGGGGGCCTAATTCTTGCTCATTTACAGTGTTTTA
Organism: Cranoglanis bouderius; assembly: GCA_023630585.1. Taxonomy (NCBI): domain Eukaryota; kingdom Metazoa; phylum Chordata; class Actinopteri; order Siluriformes; family Cranoglanididae; genus Cranoglanis; species Cranoglanis bouderius. Next base: position 12,575,012 of record CM042553.1, on the reverse strand, counting down.
GCCATATTTCTCTTTTCTATGGTTCATTTCAGCCACTGTTGCCTGAAGCTCATTCAAACATGGAAACAGTTTTCATAACCTTCTCCTGAAAAGAAAAAACTCTGTTTTAAATTGGAATAAACTTTGTTCCTATATTTGGTGTTTTGTCTACTTTTTTAAGGACTTTATTCAATTTTTTTTTAAATTTCTCAGATATATAATGTGCAGTATTTGGGTAGGAGATCATACTGCACTTTTAAATTTCACTTGGAAGTAAAAACAAATTACTGGATTTCACTGCTATGAATAAAGCAGTTGGTTCTTCAGGAAGAATGTGTAATAGTTTTAAATGGTGTAGTTTGTAATTTTCCCATCCCTGATATGAGCCACATTTGTAATGAAAATATTCACATACCTTGTTTCCCAAGATGCCCCGCCCACTCTAAAAATTAGGAATATAAACAATGAATCTCACACTCAACAAAGTCAATTTAGAGTAACATAAAACTAAAGTTTTTATTCTAGTCACGTTGACTAAAAAAAAAAAAAAAAAGTGTGTGAATGGTTCTGCTAGACATTTCTAACAAACAAACCACAGACAAATGCTATAGCATAAAGACTTAAAAATCTTTTGATAGTTGCAGCCAATGTTAGCTAACAAGTAGCGATACGGCATCACAGCTCCAGGATCTTTGGTTTGACATTGGGCTTGGGTTACTGTCTGCGAGTTGCTTCACATGTTCTCCTCATGTCTCTGTGGGATTGCTCTGGGTTCTCTGGTTTCCTTCCACTGACCAAAACATGGTGGTAGGTGGATTGGTGATTCTATTACAATTATCACTAGGTGTGAATGTGTCCATGTATCCCAACTGGCATACTATCCGTACTAAATAGTATTTGAGATGAGAATTAGTGTGTCTCTGGATGGTCTACTATTTCCATTCAATTTTCTAAGTGTAGATCTGTGGACACGTCCACAACTCCTTGCACAAAGGAGGAGTAGCTTTTTGATGGTTTGCTTTGCCAAATTCAAGGGGGCATTTTAGAGAGGTGTAAATGAAATGTGGAAAAATAAATCAAGGGAATGAGCAATTAAATTATATAGTATAAATTATATAAGGAATAATGAATGAAGAAAAGCTGAAACGCAACGAGGAGTTTCTTTACAGTGACGGTGTTCTCTTCCGTTACACAACCTGTTAGTATGTCCCAGTACTTGCATACTCTTAATACTCTTAAGTATGCCAATTGGGACACAGGGTCTGTGCATAGTGCCATGCAATGGATTGGCATCCCATCTGAAGTGTGTTCCCACTCCATGTCCAGTGTTCCTGGGATAGACTCTGGATCTACCCCAACCCTAACCAGAATAAAGAGGTTACTGAAGATGAATGAATAATTAACTAGATTAGCTGTGTCTGAACCACCAAGAATTGCAAGAAAAATTTCAGTTTTCTAAAAAGTTCCTTTAAAAATGGAAGCTTTATGTTGCACATTGTCCGACAACGTATGCTATTATCTACCAGTGAATAGTGCCAATTAGTGCCAATAGTGCTAGCCCTGTTATTAAGTACCTTTAGTTCCTATTGGTACCAATCTGAAATGAGTTCCAAAAGCTGCAATATTTATTCGTGAGAATAAATAGGTGAAAAGCACAGTTGAAGTTTTCTGGCACCAAAAGTTCAGGTGCTTTGTGCAGTGGAAAAGAAATTTTTAGAGAGTGAAAGGAGGGGCTCAGTTAATTACAGGGCTGGAAAATAAGATAAAGACACTAGCGACACCGTATGCATGTTAATATTTCGTCTCAGAATTACATGAAGAATGATTAAAAATGACAAATTACAAATACCTTTAAAGCAAGACTCTACAAGTGAATAGGATAATTTCTTAAAACAACTGATATCACAATTTATCTTCCCCTGTTGATTGCTGATATTCTTACAATGATTTTTTTTTTTTTGTATTGGAAGTTTTTCAATAATGTACATTTATTTATGCAATAGATAAATGCACTTTGTCCAATTAAATATGCATACAGAATAAAACAAAACAAAACAAAAAAAATCTGGTCTTTAGATGATGTTTGAATTACAATGTTTATTTCACAGAGAAGAAGCTCTCAAGAGAGATTTTTACAACAAAAAAAATATTTGTTGGCATATAATTTCTTTGTTTAACCAAGAAAACACTACGGGCTTTTATAAAACATTTTTGTGTCATTTCTTCAGTATAAAATCTAACCTAAATGTAACCAACAGTGATCAACATTTTGGGAAGTTCTTCTGTAGTATCCTTCCAATTAGGGATAGGAATGAACATGTCAAATTTAATGAATGCAGGTCACCTAGAAACTGAGATTTTTGGTTCTTAATGTACAAAAATTGTCAGGAAACCTTTCAGGGATATATAACACGGGGTGATTGTGCTGAGTGGGCGGAGCTTAACGTCTTCATCGAAGTTTCTACGTTTCAGATAATGCTATGAACATAAGTGTAGAAATAAACAGTGAAATAAGCATTTTTTATGTTGGGGTTTGACAAACATATTAATACACATTTAAAGAAAACAATTTATGGATACAAGTTATAAAATAAAATAAAAAGATCGACCAAAATTGTTGTTTCTACCTGTAGTGTCTGGCCTTAATTGGTATACAGCGTTTTGTCGCCTCCTTGTGGTAAATCATGGTAGTGGCGCACGCCCTTATCTGGAAATGTGGAAAAACTATATGTATTTTTTTTTAACTTTTAACTTTATTTCCAGTTGGCAGTAAAAAAAAACATAAATAAATAAATTTTAAAAAGGAGCACATTCTGAGTGGCACCCCGTTTTAATCAGGCAAAATGTCGGAGCACAGGAGGGACGTGTGCAGGCATGTAGCTCTGTGTGTGTGTGTGTGTTTCACATCCAGGCGCCTTCATTTCACAAACCCAACAGCGCAGTGAAGAAGCACTGAAGCGCATCTGAGAAACAGCGCTGCTGGGATTGTGGTTAAAAAGGGAGCTGGCAGGCGAAAGCAGGCAACATTTCCGCAGTGAAAACAACGTTATTCGGGGCGTCTTCGAGAGCTTTTTTCCCCCCCATGCCGAATGATACCCCAAGAGAAATCACTTACAGATACGAGACTGAAGCCTCGTAATCGGAGCAAAGCTGTTGCTGCTGCTGCGCTGTTTGGGTGCCGTGTTAGCGGGCTAGCTTAGCCTGCTCCATCCGCTATATACCGACGAACAAAGAAGCGGAAAAACACATTTCAGACGCTTTGCTGGGCTAAAAGGTCTGCGTAAATATTTGAACAGAAAACTGTCATGATGTTTCCACAATCCAGGCACTCGGTGAGTGTGTTTTTTTGCTCTTTTCTGCACGGTGTAGTAAATGTCATTAGCCCGCGAAGCTAATCAGCTAACTAACCTGTTATAATCCTGGTAAGCTAGTTAGCTAGCGTCAGCTTCCAGGTGAACTTTAATGAGTCCTCTAATTTTAATGTGCATGAAATTAGCTCGCATAGTGTAGCCCAGTTTAGCTTTTAACTGCTTAACCTACAGCACCTTTAAATGAAAAATACATTTTAAATGTTTATAAAGCAGGAAAAAAATGTATTTTAAAGCGGGATAGTGTGACCTGAATCAAATAAAACAAAGGCATTTCGCATTAAGACTTCAGAGTAGGTGTAACTCTAATACAATGTAAAAATGTTGTTATACATTTATTATATGGAAACATTTCTAATCTTCAGTTTTAAATCCTTTTTGTTAAAAAAAGCAATAATAATTATTCAGCAGCTCTAGGTTTTGCTTTATGTAAATATTCTGCAGATGTGTAGTCTGATGGGTTTTATACCCTCATGATCAGCTCATTTTGTTCACAGAATCTGAACAAGAGTGTGTTTATTACACCTAGATGGCCAAATATCAAATAAATAATTTCTACACGTTGTAAAAACAAAAACAACAAACAAAAGAAAAAAAAAACAAATTGAATTATTTGTAGTTAAAAATGTTGACTAGTCAGTAAAGCAATAATTCTGAACAAACAAAAACACAGTGTGATAATATTGTAAAAGACAGTTATCATTACGGCTGAGCAATATGACCATATAATAACGATATTGTTAATAATAAATTATATCATGGGTATCATAGCCTTATAACTTTTTTCAAATAAAATTGCTCACCCTGGAAGCAGCAGATCTGATGTTAAAGATTTACAGTTTTGAAACATTAAAACTGTTTAAAAAAAAAAAATAATTAAAAAACTAATTTGTAAAGGGTCATTTTTAAACGCAATACTACTGTTGTCCTCCGATATTGTGATATGTTCTCCTGTATCGTGATATGATGTTTTTTTTTTTTTTTGCCATGTTTTTGCTCAACCTTAGTTATCGTGATATATCAATTCAAGTTCAAGCTGGTAAATTTGTCTACAAGGTAACTCCAATTATAAAACATAATACACGATCATTATAATAGCCGATTGTGGACGCGAATTGTGAGTGATGAGGCTGGTCATTATGAATGGAGTCAATCCATTACCCAAAATATGATGTGACTTCTAACCCATCTCAAAACTTTGAAGTGCAAACCTGCAGTCTGAATATAGAAAGAAAAGAAAAATCCTGTCGGGTTTAAGCCACTTTTTTTGTGTCCCTGTGTAAAGTGCCATTGAGAGTTAGAAATGAGCCAAATAAATTTAACACACTAATAAATTAAAATATGAATGCTACTTCTTTTTTCTCCAAACATACCTTGGGTAATGGTGGCCAAAGAGTTCTGTTTTCACTTTATCAGTCTACAGCACTTGTTTGCAAAATGCCTCTCACTTACCTATATGTTATTTTGTATACTTCAGATGTTGCCATTTGTGATGAGGTCATGGATAAGTTTTCTTTCTGATGACTCTTCCATGCAGATCATGTTTGTGCAAGCAACATTGCAGAATAGAACAGTGCTCCACCACTCCTGTGTCAGCAAAACCTTCCTGCAGGTCTTTAGCGTCACGGCCAGCATACGGGCAGTTCTGTCCTATCCTTTGCCCTTCGGAGAGTTTTCCTGGTGTTCCAGATCTTACCTTGACTTCCACAGTTCTCCTTAACTGAACCTTTCTTAATGGCGTTTTAGACGTTGGAAATTCTGAGCTGGAAACACTTTGATATATTGTTATAGCCTTCCCTTGCTTTGTAGGCATCAATTATCTTAATTTTCAGATCATTTTCAGATCAGTCAGCTGCTTAGAGGAGCCCATGGTTGTTGAGTGTTAGCACTATGGTTTGAAGATTCAGAGAATTTATTTAACACTCTGGAATTGTCATCAGCTGATTAATCCTAATGACTTTCTTGCCCTGAGTAATGAGTCTTAATGAGTCAGATAAGGCCAAACAAGTTAATTAAGTTCTGAGACTTTACAACTGGAATGGTGTCCAAACTTTTGCACATGCCATTATTACTATTTTTTTCTACTTTTAAGTTAATCAAATATAAAGTAAATGTGCATTACCATTTGCAGAAAAAGTTATTTAAAAAATAAAAAGTTTGCTGCAGACATAGTGTTTACCTAAACATTTGCATACAACTGTAAGACCGCTGCAGTTGTATGATCTAAAACTGGCTTTAATCAGGTATTGTACACTCTGTGTATATTCCTAACCCTAGATCCTGGTATTTTTAAACAGACAAGAGGTGTAGAGATGTTCAAAGGCCAGGTGAAACATTTATTTGGTTTTAAAGCAGATAAAACATTTGTAGAATATTGTCCATGATTTAAAGTTACATGTTCAGGGACTACTTTTAAAGAAAAGTTTAATTAAAAGCCCCCGTTAGCCTACCAGCAACAGTAGGTTGTTATGCTTTCAAAGCATTCCCAACCAAATCTCCTGTGACCTGTTGCTGCATTAATTTGTCGCCTAGCGCCGTTTGGTAACAAGAAACGCTTGGCTACGATGCAGCAGGTATTCAGCTATAAATTAATTGGAGACTTCCACAATCGACTAATTGCACAGGGCCAACCCACAGTTTTGATTAATGCGCATTGAGTCATGCAGCATTAATGCAGTCATTGATGACCTATTATAACCTATTGATGACCTATATATGATAACCGGAAATGTTTGCTTGTAACGCAGATATACTATGATTACTGAATTTGTGAAAATGCCGAGAGTAATAAATGGCTCAGGCAGCTTCGTCCCAGCTCTAAGGGCAGAAGAGGCTCTCATAAATCACTATCTTGAGTCTGGCCTGCCTGAACCCTGGCCACAGGAGATGATGAAGAAGAGAAGGGCGTTATTGCCACGGCAGCGTGGCTCCATAGCAACGACTTTTTCACCGTTCTTGACAAAGATGGTGTTTACTTAGACTGCCCTGAATTGCTCTTAGCTGTAACTGTGTGCAGAGATGTGCTGTATCTGAGACCTTCAGCTAAAAAGGCAGCGACTTTACCCTAAGCCTCTGTATGTCCTACTTAAATTTTTTTTTTTCCCCCCATAGACTAACACTGATGCTGAAGCTTCACATCTCTGTCTCTAACATAGCTTTTTGGTAAAGTAACCATGAGTGGTCTCATATTTGGTCTATCATGTTGAGCTAATAAGTTACATTTCCAGGATGACTTTTTCATGAGTAACAACTCCTACAATAGTTTCCTCCCCCAGTCCAAAGACATGCGTTGTAGGCTGATTGGCATTTCCAGATTCTCTGTAGTGTGTGAGATTGTGCCCTGCGATGGTTTGGCACCTTGTCCATGGTGCCCCTCGCCTCGTTCACAGAGTCCCCTGGGATAGGCTCCAGGCTCCCCGTGACCCTGTGTAGGATAAGTGATACAGAAAATGGATGGATGGATGGATGGAATTTCAAACAACCCACAATCTTAACGTTTTATTTTAATAGTGGGCAAGAAGTTGTTCAAGAAGTTCCAGTTCCCTGGCGTGACCAGTTCTTAGTTCCCGACCAGTGGAATTTTGGTGCTAAAACCAGATTGATATTGCTGGCTGAAGCCTGGCAGTTTTAAGGTGGAAAATCATGGAACAGTTCAAGATTAGGTATTGGCACCTCATCAGTGGAAAAAGGGCTAGAAGGCGCTTTGAATTGAACAAAGTGAATAACAACAGACAATTGTTTTAGAAATCTCATTTTCTTTGGTGGTAAAATAAGTCTGTATAAAGAGTATTCAGAAATTACTAAAACATATGCAAAAAATGTGCAATTTATGTGCCAGTGACTAACAGATGAACATGTTCCAGAGACCCGTATGTTTTAATGTCTGTTTTTATGACTGCTTTGCTGTATTTCATTTCTCACCCACTGAACCACTGATACGGGAGCAGTAAACAGTATACACGGGGTTCTCCACAGTTCTGTTAGCCAACCCAGTAGTCTGACCTACAGCACTGACGTTTTGTTTGCTGGTTATTTTTATTGTTCTCACCTTATTTGAAATCAGGCCACAGGCTGCTGCATCTGATAAACAATAGCTCATGTTGCTGCCATTTGTCTAACAGTAGGCAGTTTTGTGATTGTTGTGCACCAGTTTCGACCTCAATATGATGTAAAGGAACTAGCACTGGGTTTTTACTTATTAATAACTAAGTATGTTGAAAGTAACAAACAGAATATGTGACGCATAGCTTATACACAATATTTTATAGGCTTTGTAACTTGTGTTCATTCATTAAAAAAAAAAAAAAAAAACAGTTCAAACCAGTCTAAGACTATAACTGTTACAAGAAGCTCTTGAATTTCTCCATTGCTTGTTTTTTCATAATTTCAGATTCATTTTGGGGCAAAAAATTAATGAACAGTCTTGAATGACCCAGACATTTCTTACTGAGTAGCTAATAGCGAGATTGATAGATTAAAGATTTCCGTTAGTGTCTGATGTCCTGCTAATATCGATCACTATATGCTTTTTAAAAACTGCAAGAGGCTGATGGTAAAGGAGGACGACATGGTGACTAAGAACAAAACAACAACAGGATGTTCCAGGTGCTGCAATTTCAGAGTAAAAACAAAATGTACACAGACCATGACTGGTGTAGTAATGCCCCCTTTTTCCTTCCTAATTTGGTCTTGGCCAATTCCCACGCACCAGTCATGTCTCCTCTATCATACGACAACTACTAACAGGGGAGGCTGAAGGCAAACGTATGCTTCCCCCGAGACATGTGAAACCAGCCAACTGCATCTTTTCAAACTGCTGCTCATGCTCCATCACAGAGCAGCGTAACACACTTGACAGTAAGAGCTATCTGTCCTCTTCCACATACATGAGCTCACGGATGCCCACAATTGGCTAGTGTTGCTGTGATTGACAGGAGGGCGGGAGTATGCCACCCCTCCACACCACACAGCATGGCCAGTTTTGCTCTGTTGAAGACGTTTGTGGCATCATCGGGATTCGACTCGCGTTCACCAGATGCTACGAGGAATGTTGCACCACTTGGGAGCCATCATTACCCTTTTCTAAGAATGTATCTGAGGTACTTTATTTTCCTCTTTTTCATCATGTATGTTTCTGATTCTCAAAAGACTGTCACTCATCTGGCCATGGTAATTAATCAGACTAGTTATAACCGATGTGTGTAGTGCAGCGTGTGGTGGGATTCAGAATGTGTAACGTGTGATATAGTTACAGCATCAAGCAGCATTAAGCACATTTTGTTTAATATACATACCAAATAAAAGCTTTGGTTTTGTGAAAGTGAATATCGAGTAAGGCTTTTCCTTTCTCTGGTAGTTGAATGCTGGTGACCGCTAGCCTGCTGAGCCTGCTTGTCCTCCTGTGGGACAACTATGAATAAGTAATATCCCTGACTTGTATTCCTCTCGTCTCGAGCAGTCAGGCTGATTTGTCCTACCCCCGTCTCTGTACTAGTCTTTCACTGACAATGTATATAAAAGATGAGTTTCCTATTTTGGCTCGCTAGGTGAAGGTGAACGTTCTTATATAACGTGTTCTAGGGACATTGCCAGCCGATGTTCTATTCAGTTTGAAGGGCACACTGAGCTGTTTAGGCCATACCCATAATTGAGATTGCTATTCAGCAGTTTTAGTTTTAGTTGTTTAACCATTTCCAGGCCTTGTTCTGTCTAAATTCTAAGCGATCATACTGCCTTGTAATCCTTGTTTAGAGAAGGAAACACAGGAGCTTACCAGAGCGCCGCCCGGAGCTCATCAGCAGCCTGCTGCTGCATACAGGCAAATCCCAGAGGAGGAGGTCGCCGTGTGGGATGCTAATACAGCGTTTAGCTATGAATATCTGTTCTTTGTTTGAGTTTATCTGCATTCTGCCTGGCACTGGCTTTCAGAGACGTGATTGCACACATTATTTCAGCTTCAAGCTCTGAGTCTCATTGTTGATTTATTGTTTGATTTATTGTTGTTTCATGGGCTGGGAGTAATCTTGAGGTTGTGACCTGAGGATTTCTCTCTCTCTCTCTCTCTCTCTCTCTCTCTCCTTTTTTTTTTTTTTTATAACCCGAAACAGCATCACTCACGATCAAAGGCTCTCGGTCAGTAATCTAATAAATCGCACCAAGCCAGGCGTCTGCGCTCAGTGTCTGCCCTCTAAACCTGTGAGCTGATGACACGGAGCACATAACATATAGTCCTGCCTTGTTTCCCCCTTAAACTCGGGTTCAGTGTAATGTGCTTTGTTGGCACAGCGGGTTAATTTGCAGTATTGTCAAAGAATTTATGAAGTGAATTGTAACAATATTAATAAAAATATAACAAAAAAAATAGCAATGTATTCACTATTATGTAAAGATGTAAATTTCAGTATATAAACAGAATAATTACATTCACATTTATAAATATATATGGACCTTTTTTATTTTTTTATATATATATATATATATATATATATATATATATATATATATATATATATATATATATATATAAAGAAAGCAACTTGTATGTCGTCAGCGGTGAACAAATCACACATTCAAGTAAAAACTTCTGAACTGTGAACTCTCACCACTCCCTGCTCTAGTGTAGAACTGTAACCGTTGCGCTACAACATGTGACTTATTATACCAAATCCTGTAAGAATTTTTTGTTGTGTGTTATTGAAGGGAAATTTTCTAATTTGTTTTGGATGACATTTCTCAGTAATTGTGATGGCATTTTTTTAATTACATATATTTTTTAAAGTCATTTGAATGTCACAGATTTTTATGCAAGTGTTTGGGCTGTTTTTTTTTTTTTCTTCCCCTTCATATCCCAGCTTGGTAATGCCCTGATACCATATACAATTGATACACAGACTGTTGTTATTGTGTAAAAATCAAACCATTTTATTTCCAATAACAAGATAATAAGAACAGATTGTGTTGCAAATTACAAAACATAATCCAGAACTGCTTAAGTGTATGTGTTTGTATAATGTATTTTGGCAGGCATTGAATAGTATCAGATACCAAACACATATTGGGCTGTATGTTACAGCAGAGGTGTTCACTCGGATTCCGTGAAATTAAAAATAAAAGAAAATGCCGGCAATCAGATATGAAGCTTGTGGGACAAAGAGCTAGCACATTTCCAATCATTTTTTGTAAAACATTTTCAGTAACTGGGGTGGAAACAGTTAAAAAAAAAAAAAAAAAAAGTTATTGATTTATTTCATGCAAATCTTTGTAAGACATTAATATTCCTGCATGTGAAATTAATTTACATTGAAACATGATAGCTGTTCTCAGCTAATTGTACCCCTTATTTTGCCATTTTTGTATACTTTATTTCAGTATTGGCAGATTGTTAATAACTAAACTATGGTGGTGGAGGATAAAAAAAACAAGTTGAATGAGGTCACTTGATGCTGGTAACTTGAGGTGTGCATTTACAGCATCTTAAAGAAACCAGAGTGGCTCAGTATGGTAAAGTGGGATAATGCCATCTTTTAGTGTGTGTGTGTGTGTGTGTGTGTGTGTGTGTGTGTGTGTGTGTGAGACTGTGTGTGCCAGGTCCACGACCATGGAGATAATCATCCAAATCTAATTCATGCCCGACAGGATTATCTTTCCATCCCTCAACTGGATTACAGAGCCGTCCCATGCAGCAGCTCAGGAAGCCTACAGTCTCATTTTATGCTCTGATTTGATATTGTATATTATCTATTTGTCATAGGTGTGTAATATTTTGGTATTTTGTTCAGGGAGGGTAAAATTGCCCTAGATATGTGAATGTTTAGTTGTCATGAATGACATACATTTTGATTTCAGAACAGTTATTATCTATTTTGCAGTGCAGATTTATAGCAAACAGTATACTGACAGGCACATCACGTCTTCTTTTTTCACTTGAGCAGGTATTAAAGTGCTACGAAAGACGGTTAGTTGATATAAAAAGTGACAGTTGTGATGCAAATTGTTTCTGGTGTCATTTGCCAGCTCACAAATAAATATTCAGTGATGATAACCATTGAGGCAGGAACTTGGAGTTCTGGGTGCACTTTTAAACACAGAAGCAGATCCACAGAAGTGATGCATTCCTGTTCACACATAAACACACTCGGCGAAACCTGGTGAAACGCATGTGTGGGAACAGGAACAGAGGTGAGATTAACTTTAGTACTATTGTGCTTTGTCTTTGGGTAAAACAGATCGAGGGAGAGTGAGAATATGAATGGATTCGCTGACGGATTGAGCTCTCAGTCACGCAAAGAATCGCTATCTCCCTCCACATTAATCTCCTGTGTCTTTGTACAGCACTGCTGTGAAAATAGATTTTTTTTTGTTTTTCAGCCCAGGTTTGTTCAAACGTTTAAAGGGAATTTTTTTGGAACCGTTTATTAGGGTTTTTTTTTTTCTGTTAAGCGATGAGGGTCAGGGGCTGACAGTAAATTACTGGAATGATGAATCTCATTTAGCTGCTGAAGATTCTCAATTTGCCCAGCAGCACATAAAACCTTTAAATGCTTTAATTGCATCTCAGAGGAGCAGAGCAGAATAGCAAGAAGCAAGAATCAAATTAGGGGATTGTCCTATTTTTTGAGGTGTGTTTGAGAGAGAGAAAGAAGTAAAAGTTGAGTTAACTTTGGTAAGTTTCTTCATCTGCTTGAGAAAGACTTTTCTTTTAAAGGCGTGGAATGTTGTCAGTTAGTCCACACTCTTGCCTTCTTTCATGGCCAGATTCCTGGCTTTTCTGTTACTTGCTTTCTGGCCCGTTTTCTATGTAGCACCCAGCCTTGAATTGCGCTGATCCCGAGTTTCGTTTACCAAAGCTGCCAGGCCAGAGAGCAGCTACTGAAGGCCACTATTGTGTGGGTGGCACAACCTGCAGCTTTCCACCACTCAATATTTCACCCGAGGCTATCGACTGTGAACGTCTGAGAATTCGAGCTGGTACCATACCCCACTGTTCCTCAGGAAATTAAGTTTCCTGGGCCGCCTCAGTCATGGAGCTGCGGGTTGGCTGAGAGGCACATGAGTACTGCGCTTTACTCTGCATACTGAGCTCGTGTTAAGCTATATGACCCTTGGTGTGTCTTTAGCCTCTAGCTGTTATTGTTACACTTTCCCCTAGGGGTATGGCTGAATAAAACATTGGTAGAAATTTGCCAACTAGTAGAAATGTTCCTACCACAACTGGCAACTCTGAAATGCCCTAAAATGTTACTTGTTGCAAAACTGCTACATATATAACCACAGTGTTTCAGAGAGTGGGTGTACTGAGTTGTTTAAGGCTAGTTTTTAGAGAATTAGGTGAATGTCAACCAAAGTGGCATACCACTCTCCCCAGGATTACATTAGTAAGGAATAAAACACAAGAGAGCGTGCTGTTATAGGAAAATAATCAATGACAGGGTATTGTGATGCAGTCTGATGCAATGCAGAGTTAACATTATCACTCCGAAGTTGAGTATTTTCCTATAATAGCATGTCTCCAGGTGTTTTATGCCCTTTGCACCACAGCAATTTTACCAACAATGAATTTTTTTTAAAACTTATTAAAGAACAACACATTGTCCCTCTTATCCATTTATAGATCCGTTTATTGTTGTGTAATTTCCATGAAACAAGGTATCTCTCATGTGAAGACAAAAAAGAGCAGCTTGTCATGTTACCAGGAAACAGCAAAGTGCAAAGCCCTCCATCCTGAAGACTTTCCTGTGTCAGAAACAGTTTGTTGTGTCGTAACCTCTGGCTCCTTCCAGCAGCACTTCTTTATCATTTTAAATATTTTTTTAAAAACCCATTTATATGGAGAGTCCACCATACAAGTCACTGTGGAAGTTGTTGCGTATTAGAACGGGAGCATTAATATAACCCTGTGATTTGCATTGCAGACAGAATAATTGTCAGAGCTGTGGTTCTATAGGAAATTAATCAATACCTTCTGACCTATTGCCAATATATTGGAAATATAGTGATGTAAATTATGATCATGTGGCCCACCCCTACATTCACCCTCTTTTGCCCTTTAAAGCCCAAAGTTTAGATACATGGATGATTACAGAAGGAAATGAGATGTGAGAATAAGGTGATTTTTTTTTTTTTTTACCCTTGGGCAGTACAGTGGGTAACATGGCCCTCGGGATGCTCGACTGTTAATGAGAGCAGAGGCACTTGACTTGAATTTGATTGCCCGTGTGCTTAAACTTCAGCTCGTTAGCTTTTTGGTTCAGTCTGACTTGATGGTTCATTTCCCACAGTGTCGAAGCGCTATATGCAAGAGGTGACTGATTTTTCACAAGGTTGTCTTCTCCTGAAATCCGAGCAGTCTGTATTCATATAAATCTGTCAAAAACATGCGAGGGACCTCCTGTTTACTTTATGCGAGTGCTGCCAGCATGGCACCTGGTGTTCTTGAGCGTCCATGGCAGAAGAAGCCAGATCTCTCCAGTCGTAATCTGTCCTGTTTCTCCTGCTGGAATTTTTTGCAGAGTCAAGGGAAATAATATCTGCTGTAAGTGCCTCACATGTAATACAACTGGAATTTAGCGACTGTCTGTTTTGACTGACAGTTGACTGACAGGGATTTTTTTTTTTTTTTGTTTTAATTTTCATATCTTGGAAAAGGCATTGGTAGGTTTATGGTGTAGCGGGGGCAGCAGTCTACCACATGAGAATTCCTACGTGATTTAGGTTTTGGAATGTAATATTCTTCAGAAGCCTCATGGAAATTGTGGAAGTGGTGCGAGATCTTAATGCCGTTTTGATTGGCGTGCCATTAACCATGCTAATGTGTGTTAGGGCCTAGATGTGTATTTGTGTGTGTGTGCGTGCCCACTTGCCCACTGGAGCAATGAGGGTGAAGGCGACTGACTGACTGAATGTTAATGCTTTGATTACAGGCTTCATCACAGCAGCTGAAGTTCACGACGTCAGACTCCTGTGACCGCATTAAAGATGAGTTCCAGTTCCTCCAAGCACAATATCACAGGTGCTTCTTACCTCTCTATCTCTCTCCTTACCCTTTCTGTCTCAATCTCTCCCTCTAGATTTCACATATTCTTTTGTATATCCTGCACATTTCCATTAACTTCCATACTTTAATATAAAGTTATTTTTAGAATGTTCAGGACGAACATTTTAACACAAATAATTAGGCATATAGTCATTACTGGATATGTTGGCATATGGATCTTGTCTGATGCTCTGACTTCTGAGAGACAGAGTACTTAAAACATGAAAAGCATGACCCACATCTTTCACTGTCTTGTTTTTAAAGGCAGCTTTTCTTCCTCCTCTTTATTCCCATGACAACAAGGCGCTGGCGCTTAACCCCCTTTTACATGTGAGCGGTTTAGAAGAACAGGGCCCCACACTTCCTGTGTCTATTCAGACCTTCATGCTCCTGCCACCGACTTTAGCTGAGATCCCAGATGCAAGGCCTCTCTCTTTCTCTCTCGCTCTCTCACACACACGTGTGATGTGTACAGCCTTTTAAAGGAAATGTACTGCGGGGTGTCTCCAGAGCGCAGACTGGCCATCGCTCCCCCCATTCATGTGCATAAATAGATCAGGGAATACATTAATCAAAATAAGGATGACAGCAGAAGCGATTTGGAGGCGGAAAGAAACAGCAATAAAACTAAATCAGTATAGTTTTTTTCTGCCATTTTTACCCCCAACAGCATCCTCGAAAGCATCTAGCGGCCACAGCCAATCAGGGTCTGCCATGGCCAATCACAGGTAGCCTGGCAGCATGGAGGATGGTCGCTATGACAACCTCCAATGTATGCTAGGGTGCTGTTTTGTTTTTTTGGTGGCTTTTTTTTAATAACCAATCTGTGAGGAAGGAGTAGGGAGCAAGGCCACCTTTCATTTCATGGCTGGGGGGAAAAAAAAAAAACTGCACAAATTTTAGTGCTGCACTTTGGTCTGCTTCTCAGCTAAATGATATTTTTGACTGTGAACTGTGATCGGTGTGTTCATGATATACCATACATCACAATTTACAGTGCTTTTGCCCCCATCCTGATTTCTTCTGTTTTTGTGTATATCTCGTACTGAATTGTTTCAGAAATTAAAAGAAAATCTAAGATAAAACAAAGGCAACCCGAGTAAACACAAAACACAGTTTTTAAATGATAATGTTATTTATTGAAGCAAAAACATTATCCAATACCAACTGGGCCTGTGTGAAAATATATTTGCCCTTGTAGTTACTAATTCCCCAAATCTATGAAACTGCATTCGTAATGGGGTTCAGCTGGACTAGACACAACCAGGTCTGATTACTGCAAACCCTGTTCAATCAAATCAACACTTAAATAGAACTTTTTCAACAGTATGAAGTTGGTTAAAAGCTCTTACCCAGTTACACACTATGCCAAAATTGAAAGAAATTCCAGAAATTATGAGGAAGAATGTGATTTGAAATACATCAGTCTGGGAAGGGTTACAAAGCTATTTCAAAGGATCTGGGACTCCAAAGGACCACAGTGCGAGCCATTATCTCCAAATGGAAAAACTCGGCACAGTAGTGAACCATCCTAGAAGTGGCCGACCTTCCAAAATTCCTCCAAGAGCACAGCAACTACTCATCCAGGACGTCACAAAAGAGCCAAGGACAACACCAAAAGACCTACAGACTTCTCTTTGCATCAGTAAAGCTCACTGTTCATGACTCCACTATCAGAAAGACACTGGGCAAAAATGGCATCCATGGAAGAGTGGCGAGGCGAAAACCACTACTAACCCAGAAGAACATTAAGGCTCGTCTGAATTTTGCACAGAAAAAAACCTTTTGGGAGAATGTTCTGTGGATTGATGAGTCGAAAGTGGAACTGTTTGGAAGACGGGTCCCGTTACATCTGGCATAAACCAAACACAGAATTCCACAAAAAAGAACATCATAACTACGGTCAAGCATGGTGGTGGAAGTGTAATGGTGTGGGGATGCGTTGCTGCTTCAGGGGCTGGGCAACTTGCAGTAATTGAGGGAAACATGAATTCTGCTCTCTATCAGAAAATCCTAAATGAGAATGTCCGGTCTTCAGTCCGTAAGTTGAAACTCAAGCACAACTGGATTATGCAGCAAGACAATGATCCAAAACACAGGAGTAAGGCCTAGTCCTGGAAGTAAGTGAAAGTTATTGCTGCTAAAGGTGGCACAACCAGATTTTGATTTTAAGTTTAAGGGGGCAAATACTTTTTCACATTGGTGAATGATGTTGGATAACTTCTTTTTTTTTTTTTTTTTTTTTTTGCTTCAATAATAATTTTAAAACAATAAAAAAAATAGAAAAAATCAGGATGGAGGCAAATACTTTTTCACAGCACTGTGGATGTCATGCCTTCAGTGAAGTTTGATTTTGTGTTTATTTATGTACTTATTTATTAGGAAAAATCAAACAGGAAGTAAGACTGACTTAAGATTGATGAGTTATCTAATCTTATTTTATTTGTTTTATTTTTAGTGTTACATTGTGTGTGATTCAGACTGGAAATATTTCGCTTTCCAGTGTGAAAGAGAAAAAGATAACTCCCTATGCTCTGTGCTTTTTGAAAATAATCAAACTCTTGTTTTCTACAGTCTAAAGCTAGAATGTGACAAATTGGCCAGTGAGAAGTCGGAGATGCAGCGTCATTATATCATGGTAAGTGCTACTACTGCAGCCTGTTTCCAGAGCTACAGGTGCATCTCAAAAATGAGAATATCGTGGAAAAGTTCATTTTTTCCCATAATATAATTTTAAAAAGTGGAACTTACATATATTCTAGATACATTACACATAAAGTGAAATATTTTTTTGTTTTAATCTTGAAATTTTTGAAATCAAAAATCCAGTATCTCAAAATATTAGAATAAAGAATTTTATAATATTGCAATGTCGACCTTCTGAAAAGTATGTTAATTTATGCACTTGGGGCTCCTTTTGCACGAATTACTGCATCAGTGTGGCGTGGCATGGAGGCAATCACCCTGTGGTACTCCTGAGGTGTTATGGAAGCCCAGGTTGCTTTGATAGTGGGCTTCAGGTCAGGCGAGTTGGCTGGGCAATCAAGCACAGTAATACCATACAGCAAATACAGTTACTACTAGTTTTGGCACTGTGGGCAGGTGCCAAGTCCTGCTGGAAAAGGAAATCGGCATCTGCATGAGGCTTGTCAGCAGATGGAAGCATGAAGTGCTCTAAAATCTCCTGGTAAATGCTGCATTGACTCTCGACTAGAGAAAACACAGTGGATCAACACCAGTGGAAACTTCACACTGGACTTCAAGCAACTTGGATTCTGTGCCTGAGCACTCTTCCTCCAGACTCTGGGACCTTGATTTCCAAATGAAATGCTAAATTTAATTTCATCTGAAAAGAGGATTTTGGACCACTGAGCAACGGTGTTTTGGGTTAATTAGCTGATTATCTCGTTTCCGTGAGCTGTATGCCATAATCATATTTCACTTTATGTGTAATGAATGTAGAATATATGAAAGTTCCACTTTTTTAATTAAATTACGGAAAAATTAACTTTTCCACGTTATTCCAATTTTTTAGATGCTCCTGTAGAGCTGAAGCAGAAGTGCAGCAGAGAGAGGAGATGAAGCTGGGTCAGGATGAGGAGCGGGGACAGGAACTAGGAGAGGAGCTGTGTCAGGGAGAGGCATTTACAAGGAGTGGTTCTAGGGCAGGTGTAGGGAGTGCTTCTGGGGCATGTATAGGGAGTGATTCCTGGCAGGTATACTGCATGTTTCTGGAGAACATATAGGTAGTGTTTCTGGGTCAGCTGTAGGGATTGGTTCTGGGGCTGGTATACCGCATGTTTGTGGGGAATATATAGGTAGTGTTTCTGCAGCTGTAGGGATTAGTTCTGGGGCAAGTATAAGAAGTGTTTTAAGTGCAGGTATAGGGAGTGGTGCTGGTGCAGGTATAGGGAGTGGTTCAGGGGCAGGTATAGGGGAGCAGGTCTGTGGCAGATATAGGAAGTGCTGCTGGGTTTTATATACAGCGTGATTCAAACAGTATAGAGAGAGTTTCTGGGGGATGTCTCGGGAGTGGGGCAGAAGCAGGTCTAAGGAGTGGGGCAGGTTTAGGGAGTGGGGCAGGTATATGGATTTGCACAGGATCAGGTGTCGGAACAGAAAGTGGACAGCAAGAACTGGAGCAGGACAAAAGCTGGGAGAGGATCTGAGGCAGGGGCGTTGCTTAGCCCCAGGCTGCTTGCCTTCTCAGATTCACACAACTCCAGCCTTCCACCCACTGACATATTCCCTAGCTTCCTGCTTTCATCTTATCTCTTTCTCTCTTACATTTCCTTTCTGCCTTTATCGCTTTTCTTACCTTCTTCTGATTTCTCTCTTTTGCTTGCTATTTTGTCTTTTCTTTCTCCCTTTCTCTCCTTCCCTTTCTTTCTGCACTCTGCCCCATCTCTCTGTCTCAGCTCTCTAATCTCATTTTTGCTGGCCTGAGCTCCATGTTGCTCTCTGATATTGCTCCTCTAATTGAACCACCCAGCAGTTTAATCTGATCTAATCTGTGCAGTATTGCTCTCACGCCATCATCCGGCTCTCCCCTCCTCCCTCTAATAGCCTATCGAGTTTCCGTGCCCTTCCCCTGTCCAAGCTACAATAGATTCGTGTGTGTGTGTGTGTGTGTGTGTGTGTGTGTGCGCGCACACGTGCACGTGTGTATGTATGTGTCTGCGCGTGTGTGTGTGTGTGTGTGTGTGTGTGTGCGCGTACACGCACATGTATGTATGTATGTATGTCTGCGTGTGTGTGTGTGTGTGTGTACACACTAAAGTATTGTATTATGTACTAAAGGACTGTTCATGTGAAACTGTTCATGTGTGTATTTGTCAAAGAATTGACATTTTCAGGGTTTTTTTTGTACATGTCAAAATATTTCACTAATTCCACTTATCTCTTTATAGTACTATGAGATGTCCTATGGATTGAACATTGAAATGCACAAGCAAGTAAGTGCTCTCATCTTCTATAAATCGATCTTTATGAATAATAAAATGTTTAATGTGTGCAGTCTCTGGCCCCTTTATTAGGAACACCTGTACAACTGCTCATTCATGCAGTTATTTTAGAAACTGCTGATCCTGTGAGATTTTCATGCACAACAGACTCAGCGTTTACACAGAATGGTGCGAAAAACAAAAACTGTCCAGTGAGCAGCAGTTCTTTCTAACTTAACAAGTAAATATCATTAACACTCAGTGTTTAAGATCACTAGTTTCCCCACACAAGAAATCATGTCTCCACAGTGTGTTTGGTTGTTCAAAATAGTGACAAATTCATTTATGTGCTTTTCCTAAAGTACAATTATCAATGCTTCTTTGTTTGATTTCTACTAAATGTCAGTAAATATGAATTTATTGGACAAGCAATACATCAGTTGGGCCAGATCCATTGTAGTAGGGCAGAACCCCAAAACAACAAAAAATTATTATTGATGGACTGCACTGTAGACACACATTGTTAGCATTTGTCTTCATATAGATGAAAAGACGTGATGATTTTTGTTAAGTGAATGCATGTTAGCTTTAGCCTAGAAGTTGATGTCCACTGCTCCTTGTGCTGTTTTATCATTGACTGTGCCCTTGTGGGACAGCGTACAGAGATTTACGATGCTTTACAGTGACAGACTCTTCATCCTTCCTGAACATGCTGTCAGGAATCCAGTCCCACACCGTATCCGCCTCCAGCACAATTCATCAGGCTCGTTGGGGGACAGGGGAAAAATATGGAAGGGAAGGCATGCAGGCAGCTGTGTGTGTGTGTGTGTGCGCAGAATGGCTGTAGTAGGGAGTGAGAGAAAGGTGAAGTGGAGTCCAGAAATGAATGCAAAGAAGAACCCAGTGTTTTGTATTCAGCCAATTCCTCTCTCTCTCTCTCTCTCTCTCTCTCTCTCTCTCTCTCTCTCTCTCTCTCTCTCTCTCTCTCTCTCTCTCTCTCTCTGTCTCGCTCCTGATGTTCCTGTTTCATGCTGTGCAGTGTGTCAGTGTGACAGGGCATTGTGCCAGGACTATACTGAAACAGGGTTATTGGTGTTTCTTTGCATTTTCTTCCTCCACACTCTGTCCTCTTTCCACTTCTTCTAGCAGTTGTAGATTACATTCTCCTGGCATGAACAGCAAACCATCTCACCCTTTTCTCACAGGATGTCTGTATGTGCTTTGGATGTAAATGAAAGAAGAGGTGGCACAATACCTTTTTTTTTTCAGTACAAACCTTGAATATCAGCTAATACCGATCTGATGTATACTATTGATCCAAATATATACTGTGTGCATTTGACTGAATATTTATGATTGAATATTTCATAAATGATCATTTATGCTTAAATGTCTTTAGCTGTAATTGTTTGTCAGATAAAACTAACCACATTCCATATCACACTTGATTAGAATGTGTGTGTGTGTGTGTGTCTGTGTGTGTGTGTGTGTGTGTGTGTTTTCTCCCTGCAGGCAGAGATTGTGAAGAGATTAAATGCAATCTGTGCTCAAGTCCTGCCTTACCTGTCTCAAGAGGTACTGAATGATGGCTGCAACAACCCATTTAACCACACATAGCATCATCTGTTAGCACTCATAATTTTATTTTTCTTATATTGAAGTTTTATAAACACCTCAGTTCCTGTGAAACTCACAGCAAGGAATGCATTGATTTTTTGCTTGTAACCCTGTAAATATTGAGTGCTGTGTTGATGGGTGAGTATGGATGGATGAGTGGATATATGTAGTGGGATGGATATGTGTGGATGGATGGATGGATGGATGTCTAGATGGACATGTGCGGTTGTATGGGAGGATGTGTATGTGTGCGGTTGGATGGATAGATGGATAGATATATGTGGTGGGATGGATGAATATGTGTGGTGGAATTAATGAATGGATGTGTGTGGTGAGATGGATAGATTGATGGATATTTGTGGTAGAATGGACATGTATAAATGTATATATGGATGTTTGTGGTGGGATAGGTAGATTGATTGATGTGTGGTGGGATGGATGGATAGGTGGTGTTGGATGGATGGATATTGTGGGGGGTTGGATGGATAGATATATGTGGTTGGATTGATGGGTGAATATGGTGGGATGGATGGATGTGTGGTAGGTTGGATGGATGGATATGCATGGTGGGATTGATGGGTGGATATTGTGGGATGTTTGGATGGATAAATATGTGTCGATGGATAGATAGATGAATGAATGGATATGTGTGGTGGTATAGATGGATATGTGTGGTGAATGGATGGATGAATGTATATGTGTAGATGGTCGGATGGATGAATTGATATGTATGGTGGGATGGATGGATAGATGTATGGTGGGATGGATGGATAGATGAATGTTGGGATGTATGGATGGATGGATAGACAAACACAGGGGATATGCAGGACACATGCAGTTTGTAATATGACTTCTGTGGTGTGTTACTGTGTTACAGCACCAGCAGCAGGTCCTGGGAGCTATAGAGAGAGCCAAGCAGGTCACACCACCAGAGATGAACTCCATTATCCGGGTAAGGATAGAGGAGGAGTGTCTGTGTCTGTTTGTTCATGCACTTTGTAGCAGTGGATGGTGGATCAGCATAAATGATGTTTATTTTAAACTGTGGAGATTAAAAAATATTTATCACAAGTGAACTACAAAGGCACATTAGTGTGCTAGTAAGCTCGCCAAATATTCCAGTATAAAATTGTGATAGTACGGAAGTATGCTAGTGTAAGAGTATGTTAGCATCGTTAGTGTGAATGTATGCAAGCTACTCTGCCGTTATGCTATTATGTCTATGCTGTATGCTAGTAATCTTGTTTGAGAGAATGCTAATGCCCTTTCTCTGAGCAGTGAGGAAACAATTGTATACAACTTAATAAAGCATGAGACACTCACCTCGCTATTATTTTGAAGAATATATTGCTAACTGCTTTCACTACAGTGGTTTATGGTTCTTATTGCCCTTTTGAGCTGAGACAAACATTTAAAAAGGCTAGTTAATTTAGCCTAAAGTTAGTTTTCTCTTGACGCAGGCCAAGACTGGGGAGCAGAAAGCAGAGTTCAGAGCTGGGTCATGTCCTTAGAGACTTTCTGAGAGTCAGAGGTTTCGCAAACAGCAAGAGATGTGGGAATTTATAAATGTCTTTATGAGGGCATGCTGGTTCTAGTAGATGTAATGACTTTAGTTTTGCTGATTGGCAGAAGTGGTGAGGGGAACTTGTTTTCCAAGTCAAAAATTTGTTTTGCAGTGCGTTTTCACCATTTATCTGGTTGCAAATTCACTTAAATCAAAACTACTTTGACTTTTGAGGTGATTACAAGTGAATCGATACATACAGTGAATATAGAAAATCATCATACTTCTGTGCAAAAGTTTTAGGCAGGTGTGAAAAAATGCTGTAAAGTAAGAATGCTTTCAAAAATAGACATGTTAATAGTTTATATTTGTCAATTAACAAAATGCAAAGTGAAAAATCTACATCAAATCAATATTTGGTGTGACCACACTTTGCCTTCAAAACAGCATCAGTCAGCAACATTCTTCTAGGTACACTTGCACACAGTTTTTGAAGGAGTTCGGCAGGTAGGTTGGCCAAAACATTGGATAAATTGGATAGTTATCTTGGATAACTAACCACAGTTCTTCTATGGATTTAGGCAGCCTTAGTTACTTCTCTCTCTTCATGTAATCCCAGACAGACTCGATGATGGCTCTGTGGGGGCCATACCATCACTTCCAGGACTCCTTGTTCGTCTTTACACTGAAGATAGTTCTTAATGACTTTCGCTGTATGTTTGGGGTCGTTGTCATGCTGCAGAATAAATTTGGGGCCAATCAGATGCCTCCCTGATGGTACTGCATGATGGATAATTATCTGCCTGTACGTCTCAGCATTGAGGAGACCATTAATTCTGACCAAATCCCCAACTTCATTTGCAGAAATGCAGCCTCAAACTTGCAAGTGACCTCCACCATGCTTCATTGTTGCCTGCAGACACTCATTCATGTACCGCTCTCCAGCCCTTCGGCAAACAAACTGCCTTCTGCTACAGCCAAATATGTCAGATTTTGACTCCTCAGTCCAGAGCCCCTGCTGCCATTTTTCTGCACCCCAGTTCCTCTGTTTTCATGCATAGTTGAGTCGTTTGGCCCTGTTTCCACGTTGGAGGTATGGCTTTTTGGCCGCAAGTCTTCCATGAAGGCCATTTCTGACCAGACTTCTCCGGACAGTAGATGGGTGTACCAGGGTCCCACTGGTTTCTGCCAGGTCTGAGCTGAGGGGACTGCTCAGACCTCAACTTTGCCCGTTTCTTTGTGCTTCTTCAAAAGAGCTTGACCGCACATCTGGAAATCCCTGCCTGCCTTGAAAGTTCTGCCTGGGAGAGACCTTGCTGATGCAGTATAATTACCTTCTGTCTTGTTGCTGTGCTCAGTCTTGCCATGGTGTATGACTTTTGACAGTAAACTGTCTTCAGCAACCTCACCTTGTTAGCTGAGTTTGGCTGTTCCTCACCCAGTTTTATTCCTCCTACAAGTGTGCAAGTGTACCTAGAAGAATTGATGCTGTTTTGAAGGCAAAGGGTGGTCACACCGAATATTTATTAGATGTAGATTTTTCTTCTGTTCACTCACTTTGCATTTTGTTAATTGATAAATATAAACTATTAACATGTCTATTTTGAAAGCATTCTTACTTTACAGCATTTTCTCACAACTGCCTAAAACTTATGCACAGTACTGTAGATGGGTCATTTCCAGTTATGAATGTGAACCATCAAGATAGACAGATCTGAACTGAGCAAAAAAATCTGAATTGTGCAAAGAAGCTTGTAATGTGAATGTAGCCACTGTTTTTTTTTTTTAAAGCAGACAGAAAAAGTAAGCGCGAGACATGTGAAGAGAACCGAGGACTTGCTGTGACCTGTTGAAAGCCTGTTATCTGCAGCAGTTTGATGTGGATGTAGATGTGACAAAGTGACCTGTTGTGTTTTGAGACTTTCAAGTCTTTAAGTGAAGAGTGAAATTCTATAATATCTCTCATTATTTTCTGCAGTAAGTCTGACTTATTCGTCTTTTTTTTTTTTTTTTTCTCCAAGCAGCAGCAGCTTCAAGCACACCAGCTCTCCCAGCTGCAGGGGCTGGCCCTGCCTGTGACCCCTCTCCCCCTGGGCCTGAGTCAGCCGAGCGGCCTGCCCACTGTCACCTCCAGCTCCGCCCTCTTCTCCCTCTCCAGCATCCTGGCATCGCAGGCCCAACTTGCCAAGGAGGACAAGAGCGCCAGAGATGCCTCGGACAGCCACCGTGACGAGGACGCCGACAAGTCCGACTAGACGCCGCTCCTCTGCCTGCTGTTGGCAGTGACCTCATCCTCCAGTGCTCGCTTACAGCACAAGCGCATTGTCTTTCTTTCCTTATTTTTCCTCATTGCTGTAAATTGCTATTGTGATCTTGATCGTTCCACTAGCTTTATATTCAGCAGTCCATCTTTTTTTTTATTTTTTTTTTTAAATATTTTTACTATATGTTTAGTTATTTTTCTGGCATTTATCTCAGAGTCTATATGTATATATCTCTATGTACTATGTATTCCATATTCTGCTTCGTCTCAGCATGGCCATCAAGCTCCACTGAGGCACCACCAGTGTTTCTTTGAGCACAGTTTTATCTCCCCCTACTTTTCTTTCTCCTGAAGAGATTCTTTTATCCTTCACCTTTGAAGGAGCACATTTAACGCTGACAGAATGAAGAGAAAAAGAAATGAACGTAATGAAGGTCAGCAGTAGTATGTGAACTGTAGAACGCATGCTTTAATTTCTGCAGCATTTTTGGTATGGGTGTAGTTTGCCTCTATAAATAGCAGTTAAAATTAGAGTTGTGATAAAGTGGCTTACTGACTTTTTAAAGGAATATTTTTTTTTTTCAAATTTTACATTTACGAAAAAGGTTTAGTCTATCATTTGCTATGAGTTCATCATTTGATTCTTTAGTTTTGCACTGGACGTTAGCTAGCACGTTGATGTAACTAAAAAAAAAAATTATGGAAGTCTATATCAAAATCTTTTGCATAAACACATTCACAAGTATTCGAGTATTTGCCCCAAACAACATCACTAAGGTAGTGGTCCCCTTTTAATTAACAGTTCTATGGAAGGAAAGTCCATTTTTACAAACTGACTTAAGAGTTTTCTGCAACAATTCCACCTACTATGCGTATGTGTTTCAGAATTTATGACGTTTTTTTAGAGATTAGGGCAAGACATGCTTTGCCCTAACAGTAGTGTCGGCTCTAAGGCAAGTTATCGTTTCTATGGTAACAATTTGCACAGGGACTTATATACACGTAGAAACCTGATATTAAAAGGATTGTGTTATTTAACAAAACAAAAAAAAAGTGTAATCATTATTATGTTGAAGCTTTCTGTTTAACATTTATGGAAGGAGTCTCCAGTGTCAGAGATTTGTAACCACATCATTACTGAAATTTCTTTCTATGGTTTTGAGGCAAGTATATGGTTATACAGTATATTTACAACATATGTTTTGGGTGAAAAAGGACTACATTTGGACGAAGAGGAAATTTGATACATTTGTTCTACTTTTTTCTCAAAATATTCCTTTAAACTGTTTGAGGTGTTAATCAGAGGTCACTGCAGTGCAAAACGGAGAGATTCTGGATTCGTGATGATATTCGCTAGACTTAAAATGACCTACAAATTGTCTGGCCCCTCTTTTTCTATATACATATATATATATATATTACTGTTTAATGTGTGTGGATTCTGAAAGTGTGTTTGTTTTTACTCACTGTCGTAGACAGAGAGCATTTAGCATCATTAATCAGAACAGCTAACCCTCTCACCAAGTGAAGGGGCAAACTGTTTGGAAAAAAATCGAACCTTTTTTAATGGTATTATCGGTTACAGTCAGTTTGGTAAAAAAAATTTGTGTTCGATTGTGTTGTTTTTCTTAGAGATACGTGGAGAAATAATATGGTGGAAAAATTGTAAATGAGAAACGAGAAGCACTTTCTCTCAGCAGATTTCCCGTTAGATGCATGCATGCAAAAAAAAAAAAAAAAAAGCACATGATGTACGAGGGCCAAGGATCCTCGTTCTCCAAAACTAAAACAGAGCACATTGTTTTCTTTAAGAAAACCAAGTAACATTTTTGATAAGTTCTCTGGAGATCCTGAGTAAGGCTTTACATTTATTTGCAGATCTGATACTCTGTCTTCTGTTGTGCCTTTTGTCCAGGATGAAATTCTTTTTTTCCACCAATAGGGGGCAGTAAGCTTTCAGCATGTTCTGTTGCAGCCATGATCATGATCCCAGATTTTTTTATTCTTATTATTTAAATTTTTTTTTTTTTTATTTACATTTTTAACATTACACAAAAGTCCCTTTCTGTTTTGCAGAATGAGATTAGCGATGCGTCTAAATGAAATGCACATTTATCCAATCTGCTCTGAGTGAGCTGCTTATTAAACAAACAAACAAAAATATTGCATATTAATTCAATTTATTTGACTGATAACTGCAGTCAGATTTTTTTGTTATTAGATTTGCACAAGCAACCAGAAGTAGAAAACCTCGCCTTCCTCCTGAAGAGCCAATGTACGGGATGTCACTGTGAGTTTGCTTTCTTTTCAGTGCAGCCTGTTTGCATTCCTGACGGGGGGGGACAATTACTAAATTTTGAGTACTGGAACTGAATCCACATTTCATGTAATGCCCACAACTGTTCATGTACTGCTTGTGTATGTTTGTTGCAGTGTACAGTGGCAGTACAAATGTATACTTTTTTAAAAATTTTTTTTATTTTTTTTAATGATGCAGACTTTTTAGGTACAAGGTCATGCAAGGTTTCTTGTGACCTTATGTTAATTCATTTCATTTCATATATTTGTTGTAAGCGTGTGTGCTTTAAATTGGCTTTATAAATCTGTATAAATGGCTGTTTTAATCTGCCAATAATCCCAGTTCCCAACTTATGGAACGTTGTTTTACTCTTCAAACTAACTGTTTAAACGTATTGAAGTGCTTTAGTGATGGCACACTGCGCCATTTTGTGTTTATATCCTCATGACACCCTCTGTGTTGTACAAGAACATCACTTTCTTTTACTCAAGTGAATTTCCGCTTGTATCTACATCACAAGAAAAAATGCAAATGCACAACATGGTTCAGGTCTCAAGAGGATATAACAGCAGCAGGACCACAAAAAAGTGGTTTGATATGAAGCCAAACAGGAAGTGTCTCTTTAATGGAATCTAGTTGTGCTAGTGTAAAAGTGCCAGATTGTATAACTACCAACATGCTTGAGGATGACTTGCTACACGTGCTTACTTGCATACTTTATTTCTGTAGATGTCCCCCCCCCCCTCTAAAATGCCATGCCCCTGTGTGTATATGTAGTCAGACAGATGTTGCGATTTCTTCTCCTGACTAATTAAATGTAGGTGTTGGTCTCACAGAGGCAGTCAGGGACAGTAGTTGTGTCCTGTTCTACATGGAATTAGAGCTTTATGTGTCCACTGATTCATCTGTATTACTGATTTTGAGTGATTTGTTTTAGAAGACATTATGACCCCCTGTTAACTTCTCCCACCTCACACCCTTTTCTTACCCAATCATTGATTGTCGTCTGCTCTGCTTGATCATTTGCATTTATTTCCATTATGCATTGTAAGCATTTTGTGCTTTGTAAAAAATTTTACCTCTTATTTTCTGATTATAGTACAATCTAAAGTGCAAAAATAACAGTGTTATACAATAGCCTGAGGATGAAATAATAACAAACACACACAAGGTAACATTTTACTTTATATAAATGGATATTTCTGCAGTAAGGAAATGCTGCTGGTGCCTTACAAATAAAATCAGATCAGTGGAGGAAATGGGATATGCTGATGTGTCTGTTTTGTCTGAGTGAATTAGTTGGGTTTTTTTTTTTCTTTCTCCAAGAGTGGTGTCCTATTTCAACATTGAGCTGTTTATTTTTAATTATCATGCGATCCATATATACACATACAGTATGCTGAGATGAAATAGTGTTAGAATAAGAATATATGAAGTGTAAATAGTGTGATGGGTGTAAAACATCAGGATGTAAAACATCAGGACGCAAAACTACAGCTCCAGGGGAAAAAATGTAGTGTATTTACGCACTCACAGAAGCATAAGGATTTTTTCAAACTGACTACACACATCAAATGCAATAATAAACTGTCATAAGATGCAATGTATGTAGAATATACAGAGCTGGCCAAGAGGAGATCAGAAAAAAATCTGTCCTGACATAGAAAAGGCTGAGAATCAGTGAATAGTGATAAAACAGCAATACATGTTGGATTTTATACCTTACATACTGTATAATAAGTAAAGATGCATTTTGATTCTGATTATTCAGAAGGTGTGGATTCATCTTAAGCAGCACAGCTCAAACAGGAGTTCCAGCTGCAGGCAAAAGGCAAATCACAGGTTTTTATTAATGCATCGTTCTAATATGTTATAGTCTCTAACATTACTGAAACAACTTATGAGGGGGGACCCAAAAAAATCCCAGAATTGTTAAAAAAAAAAAAAAAAAAAAACTACTGTTATAAAACATATGACATTTGTCCTTTAATCCCATTCAAAGTACTGTCCTTGTGACACAATGCACTTGTCCCTTGTTTTTGGGTTTCTTCCATGGTGGTGACTCTTCCCTTTCAGTCTCATTTTTAATTTCGGGAACAAAAAGAAGTTTAAAAGAGCGAGATCTGATGAATACGGTGGATGTGAAGAAATAACCACATTGCCCCCCATCGTACACATGGAATTTGTATAGCAGGCTAAAATGTACAAAATACAGATTAAAACATGTAATTATTAAACAAAGAAACGTATCTTTGGTGATCTGGAGAAGCTTTCTGTGAGGGGATGTACAGAATCTCCAATGTTAGTAGTTTGTAACGGCAGTGTTGTCGTTTTGTTTTTGTTTTTTTGTGTCTTATTAACTTAAGCAGAGAGGAATAATTGAGGCTGGTGAAGGAACAAGTATAGCTGCTATAACCTGCTCTAAGTGATAACAGGAACTAACTTGTTTCACAGAAGTTCCACAACATTAAATGTATATACAGGGTGTCCCAAAAGTCTCCATACATACGGGCCAGCACCATGTTGTATGATGTGTTTGTTTTTAATTAGATAAAAAAAATGTCATCTTCAGCAAACTTGTGGTGTAAAACACTTTGGGACGTGCTGTAATGGAAAAAAAACAATCAACTTCGCTTCGCATTGGCCACACACCACTTTCCGGTCGTTGATTATTTTCCTGTAACAGCACGCCCCATTGTGATTTATTCCTTATTTATACATCAGTTAGTTTTGGTCCACTGTGGTGATTACCTACAGCACTCAGCCTTTATGCTGCATTTAACTAAAGGTCATAACTCCGACCTCCACCTAGGAAAAAACAAGGAAAACTCAGAATTTCTACTCGGGAACTCGGGATGGTCTCCTCAATTCTAAGTTGAGCAGGTGATGTCAAATCAGCATGGCTGTACTCAGTGTCAACATTAAACAAAGTAGTATTTCTTCCATTTATACTGCATGAGTTATACTGTATATATATCAAAGTATTTGCATTAGATCAATCAGCACAGACACACAGTATTTCCTTTTTAAATCTATAACATTGACTAAACAGTTTGCTGTTTTGAGGAGGAAAATACGTATTCTTGTCACTCATGTCACTAATGTTAGCTGGCTAGTTGTTGCTAACAAAAGACAAACAATGAGGCGTCCACAGCCCCCTTCAACTGATGAAAAACAGAAGCCTCATCAGCAGTTTGGGGGAAATGTATATGGGATTAAAGTATTGAAAGATTATTAAAGTTCTCTCTCTCTCTCTCTCTCTCTCTACACTCCTATCTGGTGTTTGTGATTTGGCTCTTGGCTGGCACCCTGCTCATATCTGTGTGTGTGTGTGTGTGTGTGTGTGTGTGTGTGTGTGTGTGTGTGTGTGTGTGTGTCTGGATTTGTGCCCAGTGCATAAATAAATATTAAAGTGCCCTATTTTGTCAAGATACCATCTCCTCCCAAACACCAGTTGTGGTGACTTTTAATTTTTTTTTCAACCCGCACATCCAAGTAGTGTGTGTGTGTGTGTGTGTGTGTGTGTGTGTGTGTGTGTGTGTATGTGTGTGTGTGTGTGTGCATACAAGAGAGGCAAACAAGTGAGAGGGACAAGAAAGAAGAGAGCATCTGATTAGTCATGATTGATTCATTCAGAACACTCTCTCTCTCTCTCTCTCTCTCTCTCTCTCTCTCTCTCTCTCGCCCATTCCCTCCAGCACTGCGTTACGGTTTGATTATGGAGACGTTTTCTGTGGAAGAGGCAGTGCATGCTGTGCTGGTTTATTCATGTCCCAGGGAGCGTGGGCTGTCAATCTTTCCCTCTCTCTCTCTCTCTCTCTCTCTCTCTCTCTCTCTCTCTCCTTCTCTCTCTCCCTCTCTCTCCCTATCGCTCTCTCTCACTCCTCCTGTCATTCCCTCACTGTCTCGTGCTGTCATCCTCTGTCTTTTGTTCTGTCTCTTCAGGTTATTGCAGTCATTCTTTCTTATTCTGTTTTTTTCCCCTCTCTCTCTTAGCAGTGGCCTCCATACTCATCTTAATCTTCATTTCTTTCTTCTTTCAGATGAACACACACACACACACACACACACACACACACACACACACACACACACACATGCAAAAGGATTATCACTTGATGATAGTCTCTCTCTCTCTCTCTCTCTCTCTCTCTCCCTCTGTGTGTGTGTGTGTGTGTGTGTGTGTGTGTGTGTGTGTGTGTGTGTGTGTGTGTGTGTGTGTGTGTGTGTGTGTCTGTGTGTGTGTGTGTGCGTGTGTGCATGTGTGTGTGTGACATGTTGATCTGCAGTACACAGGCTGTCCTCAAAAGGCACTTTGTGTTGGCACAGTGTTGCGTCTCTCACAGATACTCCCAGAGATGGACCAGGGGAGAAGGACTATCTGTTTTTTTTCCTTTCCTTGCTCTCCCCATCTGTTTATTCCTCCTTTGCAGTTGCTTTAATTCCACCTCTCTCTCTCTCTCTTTCTCTCTCATGCGTATGGAAATCACAGCCAAGTCGGCAGCAGTTCGATTTTACAACATCTGCCTCAGAAAATGAGAAGAAAAAAATTAGTGAATCATTCAGCACGATTGTCATGTTGTGCATAGACAATCGCTTCCCTCGATGTAAACTGCACTGAAAATACACTAGTTATGTCTTAAATCTCACATTGTATACTTTACTCTAGTACCTGGAGCTTTGTAAGGTATTAAATTAAGTCAAACACTAATGATTCACATTGAACAGAAATTAACATGCAGTACCTCACGCCCATAAGCCTACAACAGAACAGCAACCACAGGAACAATTGCTCATTTTTAAACCATGGCTCCAGCCCTTCCTGTACATCATCATTCATTCATTCATTCATTCATTCATTCATTCATTCATCTTCAGTAACCGCTTTATCCTGGTCAGGGTTGTGGTGGATCTGGAGGATCTCTTTTAGCATAGCTACACCCCTTACTGGCATGTTTTTGGGAGGTGGAAGGAAACCAGACAACCTGGAGGAAACCTACAGAAACATAGGGAGAACATGCACCACTGTGTTGTCAAAGCCATTAATTAAAATGCTATTCACTTTTAAACACATTATATATTGTATCAATTAACCAGTAACTTATGCTCTGATAATAGAATGGGAGATTTTTTTGGAAAAAGAAAGTCTAACTGTAGGCACTATTAGGTGATAACATTTATTATACTGATTGAAGTTTTTAAAAAATATATATATAGTATCTCACAAAAGTGAGTACACCCCTCACATTTTTGTAAATATTTTATTATATCTTTTCATGGGACAACACTGAAGAAATGACACTTTGCTACAATGTAAAGTAGTGAGTGTACAGCTTGTATAACAGTGTAAATTTGCTGTCCCCTCAAAATAACTCAACACACAGCCATTAATGTCTAAACCACTGGCAACAAAAGTGAGTACACCCCTAAGTGAAAATGTCCAAATTGGGCCCAATTAGCCATTTTCCCTCCCCGGTGTCATGTGACTCGTTAGTGTTACAAGGTCTCAGGTGTGAATGGGGAGCAGGTGTGTTAAGTTTGGTGTTATCGCTCTCACACTCTCTCATACTGGTCACTGGAAGTTCAACATGGCACCTCATGGCAAAGAACTCTCTGAGGATCTGAAAAAAAGAATTGTTGCTCTACATAAAGATGGCCTAGGCTATAAGAAGATTGCCAACACCCTGAAACTGAGCTGCAGCACGGTGGCCAAGACCATACAGCGCTTTAACAGGACAGGTTCCACTCAGAACAGGCCTCGCCATGGTCGACCAAAGAAGTTGAGTGCAGGTGCTCAGCATCATATCCAGAGGTTGGCTTTGCAGAATAGACGTATGAGTGCTGCCAGCATTGCTGGGATGACTGGGGTCAGCCTGTCAGTGCTCAGACCATACGCCGCACACTGCATCAAATTGGTCTGCATTGCTGTCGTCCCAGAAGGAAGCCTCTTCAAAAGATGATGCACAAGAAAGCGTGCAAACAGTTTGCTGCAGACAAGCAGCCTAAGGACATGGATTACTGGAACCATGTCCTGTGGTCTGATGAGGACAAGATAAACTTATTTGGTTCAGATGGTGTCAAGCGTGTGTGGCGGCAACCAGGTGAGGAGTACAAAGACAAGTGTGTCTTGCCTACAGTCAAGCATGGTGGTGGGAGTGTCATGGTCTGGGGCTGCATGAGTGCTGCCGGCACTGGGGAGCTAATGCCAACATGTACTGTGACATACTGAAGCAGAGCATGATCCCCTCCCTTCGGAAACTGGACCGCAGGGCAGTATTCCAACATGATAACGACCCCAAACACACCTCCAAGACGACCACGTCTTGGTGATGGACTGGCCAAGCATGTCTCCAGACCTAAACCCTATTGAGCATCTGTGGGGCATCCTCAAACTGAAGGTGGAGGAGCGCAAGGTCTGTAACATCCACCAGCTCTGTGATGTCGTCATGGGGGAGTGGAAGAGGACTCCAGTGACAACCTGTGAAGCTCTGGTGAACTCCATGTCCAACAGGGTTAAGGCAGTGCTGGGAAATAATGGTGGCCACACAAAATATTGACACTTTGGGCCCAATTTGGATATTTTCACTTAGGGGTGTACTCACTTTTGTTGCCAGCAGTTTAGACATTAATGGCTGTGTGTTGAGTTATTTTGAGGGGACAGCAAATTTACACTGTTATATAAGCTGTACACTCACTACTTTACATTGTAGCAAAGTGTCATTTCTTCAGTGTTGTCCCATGAAAAGATATAATAAAATATTTACAAAAATGTGAGGGGTGTACTCTCTTTTGTGAGATACTGTATATATCTGTGATATTACATTAGGAAAGTGAAGAATATGTTCTTAGTCTCCCATCTTTATTGTCTTTTTTCAACATATTTATAGGGCTGTACACTTAAAAGTCACTAAATCTATTGACAAAGGCCACCGAGGTCACAGTATGCCCATTACTTCCAGCCCATGTTACAGTGTTGAGCTAGTCTAGTAGTGATGTTTAGCTACCAGAGACACCCTCTCAGTGTAACACCAGCATATTTAATACCTTATTTTATTTAATTATTAATTATTAATACCTTATTATTAATTTAATTTATTTATTTTATAGATTGATAGTAGCTGACTAAATCCAGGTCACTGGTCCAACATCTATTTTTGGTGGCAGTGTTGGACTTCCATCTACAACACTGGGCCAACGTTGGCAAAGGAGCACTTTAAATAAAACCCAAAGTTGAATCAGTCCTGTTCCAACAAACAGAATTATGTTGGGCCAAAGTTGGCACCTAACCTTGCCCCAACAGAATGGCTCACATTGGGCAAGGTGGATTTAAAGGTGGCTGAAAATCTGGTAAGCCAACTTTGGCCCAGCAGACAAACTGACATTGGCCCAACAGAATGGCTAATGTTGGGCCAACGCTGGACCAACGTCAGATTGTTACCTGGCTAGTTAGCTGGCGTTGTAGCTATTTATATTAAGCTATTCTAACAACAAATCATCTGCGTAAAGCTGACCAGCTATCTATATTTATTACTTTATTTAAAATGAGCTAGTATCTAATTATCCATTTATATTTAGCTAAAGTATGATTCATGGTGGCGTGGTGGCTTAGTGGTTAGCACGTTTGCCTTGCTCCTTCAGGATTGGGGGGTTCAAATCCTGCCTCCACCCTGTGTGTGTGTGTGTGTGTGTGTGTGGAGTTTGCATATTCTCCACATGCTTTGGGGGTTTCTTCCAGGTACTCCAGTTTCCTCCCCCAGTCCAAATGCTTATTGGCTTATTGGCATTTTCAAATTGTCCAGTGTGTGAGATTGTGGGCTGGCCCCCTGTCCAGGTTGTTCTCTGGGATAGGGATAGCGCCCTTATGTCTCTCTCTCCTCCGTTCCTCAAAAAGACAGTTCCTCTGTCTTTTTGTCTCTCTCTTGCCCTTTCTCTGTCCAGGCTCCCCTGTGTAGGATAAGTGGTATGGAAGATGGATGGATGATTTGTGACAAATAATTTGTAAACCTGTCATTAATACTGGAGTTTCTCATATTTATAACATTGGTTACAAATGCTGTAGTGTATGCCAGGCACAAGAGAGCAAACATCAGACAGCAAACAAGTCTTGTCTGATCAACTACATGAGGTAAGTGAAAAAATGAGCCAATTTAATTTTATTGAACTATTTCCATTATGAATGTTAGTCTCTTTTGCACCAACTATAAAGCCTAATAAATCTAATGTGTATGTGGAATTACTAGCTGAAGTGTACAAAAAGATGTGCTTTCAGTCAGCATCAAGCTTGTGTGTTGTGGATCATGGCTTTGGACCTGAACGCCTCTCACATACTGCTCCAGGAAGAACTCGTTGCACTGGGTTTCTCCACCTTGCAACCTCACACACATCGCTCTGAGTCCTGGTGTGTTTACTGAGGAGAGTGTGAGCTGCTCG
Organism: Cranoglanis bouderius; assembly: GCA_023630585.1. Lineage (NCBI taxonomy): Eukaryota > Metazoa > Chordata > Actinopteri > Siluriformes > Cranoglanididae > Cranoglanis > Cranoglanis bouderius. The sequence goes on along the minus strand of CM042553.1, from coordinate 12,539,577 downwards.
TGGAAAACTCTTTCATCCTGTCTCTCATTCTTTATTTACCCGTTTACTACATCCTCTGTCCTGCAGGGCTCTGAAGTTGGAAAGCACCCCGGGCTAGAAGTACAATAGCACCCTTCTGTCTCTCCCTTTCTCTCCCTCATTCTCTGTTCTTCTGTCTTTTTGTCTCTCTCTTTCCCTTTCTCTGTCCACACCAGCATTGGCTTGATCTCGGCCTTTCTGGTCGTATCCTTTTCAGCTCGTTGTCAACTTCCTCTCACCTTGTCTCTCACAAGAGGTCTCTCAACTTTCTGTAGTCATATTCGCTCTTCTACTTTCTTTGCTCTATGTGAGTCTGTTCTCTTTTGCACACACACTCACACACACACACACACACACACACACATACACAGTATGTCTCCTGCAGTCTGTCCACAATACAGTGATAATGACACGGTAATGGCACCAATATTGTTACTGCGGTCATTAAGGTATGCCTCAGTGACTCATCTGCCAGCAGTAATGATGATGCAAAAGTGTGTGTGTGCAGGACTGTTCAATCCTGGGATGCCGTCCCAGTCCCCCAGGCTGCGCAATCTCGGTAAGCTGCATATCCCAGAAGGCCATGCTCTAGGCTGCTGCAGAGCTGTGGTTACTGGGCAAATCATGTGTGGTTGTCATGTGGTCTGTTAAAACTGCCAGAGCAATAATGTCTCTCACTAAAGGCCAGCAGTGGCAGTGTGTTTGTTTTTGTGTGAGTGCCCTGTAAATGGCACCACTTATTCTTATAGAGCATAGAAACATGGCCTCTTCTTTCAGTAAATATCCAACACAGCAACCTCCACTAATACGAGTTTAAAAGTTAGTAAGTCTCAACTTGGTCCCAAGTGTGTCTCTTTAGATTCATATGTTTAAATCAGTGTTTATCATTTCAAAGGAATCAGTTCTGATGATTCATACAGAATGTACGTTTTAAAAGAAATATATATTTTCTATTTGAATTTCAATAAGACCTGTTTTATCAGGATCAAGTCTATCACCAGCCAGAGATGCCTTATGGTCTGAAAGATAACATGATCAGGAAGTTGACTGAAGCTTAATGTGACCTCAAACTGCTAGAGTAAAAGTTACAATCTTACAATCTAGGATTTTTTAACTTGACTTGAGACTGGATATTTTTTTCTGAATCTGGCATGTTCTGACTGGTAAATACAGTATGTCACACAAATCATTTATATCATATTAGATAATGTTTCTCAAACTCCTCTGCTACTGCAGCATACATAAGTGCAGGAGTTGAACTTTATTCATCTTCAGCCCATTGGGCGTATCTTCATCTTCAGCCCAGTGGGCGTATCTTCATCTTTAGCCCAGTGGGCGTGTCTTCCTCGCCAGCCCAGTGGGCGTATCTTCATCTTCAGCCCAGTGGGCGTGTCTTCCTCATCAGCCCAGTGGGTGTATCTTAATCTTCAGCCCAGTGGGCGTCTTCCTCGTCAGCCCAGTGGGCGTGTCTTCCTCGTCAGCCCAGTGGGCGTGTCTTCATCTTCAGCCCAGTGGGCGTGTCTTCCTCGTCAGCCCAGTGGGCGTGTCTTCATCTTCAGCCCAGTGGGCGTGTCTTCCTCATCAGCCCAGTGGGAGTATATTCATCTTCAGCCCAGTGGGCGTATCTTCATCTTCAGCCCAGTGGGCGTATCTTCATCTTCAGCCCAGTGGGCGAGTCTTCATCTTCATCTTCAGCCCAGTGGGTGTGTCTTCATCTTCAGCCCAGTGGTTGTGTCTTCATCTTCAGCTCAATGGGCGTTTCTTCCTCTTCAGCTCAGTGGGTGTATCTTCATCTTCAGCCCAGTGAGCAAGTCTTCATCTTCAGCTCAGTAAACGTATCTTCACCTTCAGCCCACTGGGCGTATCTTCATCTTAAATCCAGTGGGTGTGTCTCTGAGTATTACAAATGGGTATGTCTGTAAGCCCATATATGGATTAGGATTAGCAGTAAAGATTATGAATTAGCTAGCTGGTTGGTGTGAATATGAAGTTTATAAGCATTTTATACATATAGAATACTCTCAAAAATTAAGATTGATCATATTAGCCAATTCGCCAGCATTTGTGGTAATTTATGAATATGATGTAAGAATCCAAATAGATTTCTGTCAGTAGAAAGTCAATTCAATTCAATTCAGTGCATTTTATTTATGGACATTGTCACAAAGCAGCTTTGGATATAGATCCTTCTGACTGACCAACTTTATCCTATAATGAAACATTTCTATCCTAATGGGAGTGGTCTCTTCCAGGATAACCCCACCTTCATCCACAGGGCATGAGGGCCCACTGAATGGTTTGATGAGGATGAAAATGACAAATCATATGCTATGGGCTTCACAGTCACTAGATCTCAACCCAATTGGATACCTATGGGAATACCTATGTTAGACAGCGCTCTCCACCACCATCATCAAAACAGCAACTGAGGGAATATCTTTTGGAGGAGCAACCTTCATCCCTCCAGCTAAGGTACATTTGAAGCATGGGCAGCTCATGGTATCCCAACACCTTATTGAGACACTATGTTCTTCCTTCTTCCTACATGAACACTTGCGTATATGGAGTCACAACAGATCTTATTGGATTTGAGTAGCAGCTTGGGGATGTTGGACTTTAACTGTGACATTAGGTTGACTTAAACCAGACCAAGATGCTGTCTAATAGTGGATTTGATGGTCAGTTATCAGGATTGTCATGTTTTAGGCAAAATATTGTCTCTTTTGTGCCAAAAAGGTAATTCACAATTCACAGAAAATTTGTGGAGTTTACATTCTTGGAGCTGAGGAGGCCTCAGGAACGCTCTACATACACACTGAGAGTTAAGGTAATTTGATTTATGTCATTCCCATCTTTAGACCATTTTACTGTTTTCGATTTTTAAAATTTACCTTTAACCTGTGTGCCACATTCTGTTAAAAGTGATTTTAGATCTGTCATGGCACTTTTGCAGTTTGTGCACTGATTTAGATTTAATCATCCAAGAATAGTTTTACATCAAAGTTATACATAAACTGAAGGTTTGCACACACACTGAGTTTACAGGTATTGCAGTTTAGTTTTGTTTACAAGCTTAGTCATCTGTAATTTAGGTTTAGTTTAGTTTACAGGTTTAGTCATCTCTCATATAGAACTAAAATATTCAAAATTGTCTTAAAGAAGATTGATTTATGCCCTTTGGCAGTAGTGTTTTGTTTATTTTATGGAGTTCACATACACTAATCTGTTAAAATAGACAGTGCAATGGACAGATGAGGAACATAGAGGGTAATGACCTTCAGATATAACTGTAAATGGTTTAAAAATGGTTTAAACCACTGCAAAACCACAGGCCAGTGCATGGTGAGATATGCATGCAATATCATATCCAAATTGTGTAAAGAGAGTGATAAATAGGTTTCTTACATTTGTGAGATTAAAATTTTGGAGAATCACTTTTTTTTTATTTTTATCAAATCATCACTCTGCTATGAAGTCTTCTGATCATCTGTTTACCAAACCATTCAGCTTTCATGGTTGTGCACGTCATGAGGTATTGGAAACCAACAGTTGAGTGCAAATGTTTGTATACCCTTTAGACTAAAAAAAGGACACTTAATGTTTGGTTTCACAGAAGTTCCTTCAATATTAAAAGTAGCAAAAATGCTCAAATAGTGCATGTTAAAATGTTAATAGTGCAAAAAAATAAATAAAATAAATAACACTTCAGAAGCTTGCATGCTCATTTCTGAATGTGATATAAATATTCTCTAATGCAGCTTTTTGATCATATCCATTGATGAATTGCAAAATCTTCCAAGAGGCATCGCACCCTGAAATCGTGGTGGATCCAAACTTTTGAACTCAGATGTAAATATTTTGATATGGAGCAAGTGTGTGAAGTGTGATACTGTCCAGCAGTTGGATATGTGTGTGAGAGTGATTTGATATAAGATGGCATCAGAATGGTTGTTCTAGGTCTCTCAAAACCCACATTCAATATTGACCACAGTGTGTGTGTGTGTATGTGTGTGTATGTGTGTGGTGGGTGGATGTGTGTGTGTGTGTGTGTGTGTGTGTGTGTGTGTGTGTGTGTGTGTGTGTGTGTGTGTGTTTGTGTGTGTGTGAACAGCAATCACAGAGAGGCTGAAGGGGCAGAGGGTACAGAAGAAGGTGCTTGTGTCATGGCGATGAGCGACGGAGACTGGAAGGTGAGAAGATATTACCCAGAGGTGCAGGCATGATGAATCAGAGGGAGAGTGGCACTGCTGGAGGTGATCTAAATGAGTGTTGACAAGCATACACACACACACACACACACACACACACACACACACACACACACACACAGGGCTGCCTTCTCCCTGAGGAAACCGGTGTTTAACCAGAGCACACAAGCAACACTCCCCCATCCACACATCCACACATGCACACACACACACACACACACACACACACACACACACACACACACACACACACACACACATACACACGCACACACTGCAGGCCCATTCAGCCTTCAGCTTGAGCCTCATTAATTGAAAGTCAACCTGAGACTCTTCAATACAAACAGACAATGATGAAATTACAAGTAATAGCAAGATCACTACAAATGATAAGAATTCATTCAACATACGTAAAAAGAAAATTCAGCAGTGCTGTTGAATTCTTCAATCTGATTGGTCAGAAGGTATTGATTAATTTTCTATAATAGCTAAACTAAAAACTGACACAAAGTATGATGTCATACAGTAATTAATAAAAAAAATATATAATAATTGTCAAATTATTGTGGTTTAAGAGAAATAAAACACTTCAGGTTGCATACTGTTATCAGAAATGAATTATTATTAATAATTTGTAGGGTTTTTGTTTTTACATTCTGTCCATCTTAATGTTTCCAGGGATGTTTACATTAGGTGTGTACACACTGATCCCAATACATACTCCCAGCCACTTGATCACCATCTACATACATTTGCCATAAAGGATCCTCAGCACTGAACATGCAAGTCATACACAACCCCGTTAACGAACGTTGTGACTAAGTGGCCAAGTGGGAGTACACACGACTCCTTCATCTGGGCCGATTCTGGCTTGTGTCAGATGATGAAGGACAGTGTATTCGCTGGTGGATACTTACTGTGTTACAGCGGGTATCCACTTCATCCATATATATAGACAGTATTTGCTCACTCCAGTCTTGAATCCCCAAACAGAGGCTGAAGAGAGATATAACAGGGCATGTCAGAGTGCTGTAGAGCAAGCTTTATATGCAGGTGCATCTCAATAAATTAGAATGTCTTGGAAAAGTTCGTTTATTTCAGTAATTCAACTCAAATTGTGAAACTCGTGTATTAAATAAGTTCAATGCACACAGACTGAAGTAGTTTAAGTCTTTGGTTCTTTTAATTGTGATGATTTTGGCTCACATTTAACAAAAACCCACCAATTCACTATCTCAACAAATTAGAATACTTCATAAGACCAATAAAAAAAAACATTTTTAGTGAATCTTCCAGAATCTTTTCCTTCTGGAAAGTATGTTCATTTACTGTACATGTATTCAATACTTGGTAGGGGCTCCTTTTGCTTTAATTACTGCCTCAATTCGGCGTGGCATGGAGGTGATCAGTTTGTGGCACTGCTGAGGTGGTATGGAAGCCCAGGTTTCTTTGACAGTGGCCTTCAGCTCATCTGCATTTTTTGGTCTCTTGTTTCTCATTTTCCTCTTGACAATACCCCATAGATTCACTATGGGGTTCAGGTCTGGTGAGTTTGCTGGCCAGTCAAGCACACCAACACCATGGTCATTTAACCAACTTTTGGTGCTTTTGGCAGTGTGGGCAGGTGCCAAATCCTGCTGGAAAATGAAATCAGCATCTTCAAAAAGCTGGTCAGCAGAAGGAAGCATGAAGTGCTCCAAAATTTCTTGGTAAACGGGTGCAGTGACTTTGGTTTTCAAAAAACACAATGGACCAACGCCAACAGATGACACGTCACACCAAATCATCACAGACTGTGGAAACTTAACACTGGACTTCAAGCAACTTGGGCTATGAGCTTCTCCACCCTTCCTCCAGACTCTAAGACCTTGGTTTCCAAATGAAATACAAAACTTGCTCTCATCTGAAAAGAGGACTTTGGACCACTGGGCAACAGTCCAGTTCTTCTTCTCCTTAGCCCAGGTAAGACGCCTCTGACGTTGTCTGTGGTTCAGGAGTGGCTTAACAAGAGGAATACGACAACTGTAGCCAAATTTTCCATGACATTCTAATTTATTGAGATGCACCTGTATGTGTACATATATATATATATATATATATATATATATATATATATATATATATATATATATATATATATATATATATATATATATATATATATATAGTACTGTGCAAAAGTTTTAGGCACCCTATTTTTCTTAGTACAAACTTTGTTATCGATTTTTTATTTTATGACTTCTACATTATCGAGTCAGTACAAAAAACATTTTAGATTCCCAAACATTAGTTTTCTAGCACAAAATGAAATGTTACAGAAAAATGTTTGTATGTCATTAAAGAAAGCAGCGTATTATGTAAGAGACACTTTTCAGACAAAAAACACAATGAAGGCTGCTGGGTTTTGCTGCAAAAATAAGAAGCAAGTGGGACAGTCAAAGTCTCCAGAAGAACTGTGGCTGGTTCTGCAAGATGCTCAATAAAACTTACCAGCTCATTTCCTTATAAAACTGCACTAATTGTACCGGAGACTAGTATTTTTATTTATATTTTTATTTTTTGTCACACCAAATATTGACTTTGTTTCATTTACTACTGTTTACTGCTCTTTACGGTATTCTTTTAAAATGTAGAAACATGTATTTTCATTATTTTAAAGGCATCTTTGCTCTACAGCATTTCTAAGCATGTGCCTAAAACTTTTGCACAGTACTGTATATACCCATATACTGTAGATAATGATTTTCTTGGATTTTCTTTGGATTTTTAAAATTGAAAATGTTTCTGCACTACTACCTTCTCATTTTTCTATTTTCTAAAACTCTATGCTATGCAATGATAAAATGCTGTAGTATGCAGGATGAATATAATGAATTTAAAACCTTTCTCTGCTCTGTATGTCAATGGCAGCAGTGAAGAATGTTTACACTAAGCATTATTTGAATATATGGATGGGTTTCGTGATGCAAGCTTCCTGACTGTTGGTGTAATTTGGCTGGATAGCTAGAATGTCAAACCTGAAACTTTTTTTAGCCATTGACTCATCTCCTGTAACCCTCCACCCAAGGAATAAGGAGAATATGTGACCAAAATAAAAGTAAATTGGGTGCGAGAGAAGGAGGAAGAGCGTGAGAGGGTGAGAGTGAGCTAGTGTGTGGGGGTGTGTGAAGTGGATGTGTTACAGGGCTGGAGTCAGAGCGAGGAAGGAAAGACATGTTTACACAGTGTGTGTGTGTGTGTGTGTGTGTGTGTGTGTGTGTGTGTGTGTGTGTGAAGACTTTTAGCCGCTGAACTTAATTGGCACGACATGGACCAGGCACTGTGCCAACCGACCATACCCCTCCGCAGCTGCGAACAACACAGACAGAGACAGAGTGAGCTTTCATCTCATTCATCACATGCTTTCTTCATCCACTTATCCATTTGTTCCTCAGCTATGAGACGGAAGAATGATAATTTTTTAAACTAATTTATGTACAGTTCACTTACTTTTATACAAAACCCACTGCCTGATCCAAATAGCTGGTAGTTTTTTGTTTGCAAGTATAAATTCAGAGGACTTCATGCATGTCCAGTGTTTCTGTCTGGTTGCATTTCACTGGAAAAAATTAAGTTTATAAAGTGGGATTTCAGTCCATAGCACAGTTCAGTCATTTCCCAGCCACTACACACCTGATTCAACTCATCAGCTAATGGGGTGTTAGACAGCAGTGGAGGTAAACTGTTAAGTCGTGCAATGCTGTGACCCTCCTGAATGGGAATTGTCCACTTTTGCTGGAATGAAACATCAGCATGAACTCAGGGCAGGACTATTCGACTAAAATTTAGAAAGGTCTAGTCACAAAATTCATTGCTTACAAATGTCAAGCAACTAATGTGACTGAATGACAACAACAGCTACCTTTTAATGCCTAAATGTTAATGATTAGTTCCTGGCTATAAATAAGACAATTTGAAGTGGTCTTTAGCCCTGTAGCTAGTAATTAATAATTTACATAAATGCATCTGATTGGATAAGCAGCAACAGAGGCTCTGTTACCGGAGCTGAGATAGCTCACATTTAGAAAGCTAGAGTTGCTGACCTACAGTCAGTTTTTTTGTGAAAGTATCTTAAATTGTTAGACAGTCCGCACAGGATTTCACAGAGTTTTTCGTGATAGTTGCGGCCAAGGATGCTTGATTTTGCTGCGGCTTTTTTCAAACTCTGCAATGCAACTTGCTGAGTTTTTTGTGCTTTTCGCGGAAAACTTCTTAAATTGGCGAAATTGCATTTGCACAAAATTGTGCAGTCATTTCGCAGTGATGTTTGTTGGCAAATGAGACTTTTTAGCTGTACTCATTTTCGACGCACGTGAATCGAAGAGGGCTTTGGCTGAATGTGCGTTGTGATGACGCCACATGATACGCCTTGGCCCGAATCTGCGTTAATTGTGAAAAATTGCAAGATCCTCCGAATATTCTGGAAAATCCTGGAGGTACTGCTTTAGATTTGTGACATCCATCAATAAAGCCGGATGGTTTCAGTTGTTTTATCAATATTATTTCTGCAAAATATATGTAATTGATTTTGCAGTATTTCTTTCCAACTTTCCTTCTCTGGCTGCCAGCAGCCAATTAAAATAGCAGTCAATTCAGCTAAAAACAAAAAGAAAACAATATTGTTAATGTTAATGACAACACCACTAACTTTATTATACATTTGTAGGCTACATTTGTATGCAGACTCACTGAGAGCTGCATTTCTCAAAGCTAATATACAGTATATTTACCGTGCATTAATGGAATACTACTGTACTGCTGTTACAGTGTATGAAGTAAGGAATAAAGCACAGTGGCACGTGTACCTGTACGTGCATTAGATGTCTTACTTTGTTTCCTGTCTGTTTGCTCATGCGGCCATATATTGTACAACCGCAATGATTTCTCTCTGTCTCACTGTATTTCTCTCTCTGTCCATTCTCACTCCTAAACTAAAGCCCAGCTGTTTTCAAATCATTTAAACACCAGAATTCCCTCTGGACTCTGAAAAACATGGCATCTGGAACTTTTCAGCACTGACATCCTCTGTCTGCCCCTCAGCCAAGAGCCGTAGTCACCACTCTGTCTCTCTGTTTTCCCCTTCCTCCTTCGTGTGCTTATCTTTCCTGAGCGTTTGCTGTTTTTGCCAAGCCTCTGCCACCTCTGCATATTCATTTAAACACACACACACACACACACACACACACACACACACACACACACACACACACACACACACACACACACACACACACACACACACACACACACACACACACACACACACACACACACACACACACACACACACACACACACACACACACACACACACTTACTTACTACAACCGCTTGCCAGAATTGCCAGGTATTTGAAAGAAGCAAATGTCCCACTGATCGTAGAAAAAAACATAACAACTGGGGTTTATCTACAGGACAGCCACCACGCCATGGTTTTGAAGAGCCAGTATGTGCTGTTTTAATTCTACAGATGCCATTCAGACAGAGCTAAGTATAAAAAAAAATCAGTGATGTAAAAGCAGGCCAGTAATCAAGAGTAAACAACCCTAAACTGCCTTAATTACCACTCCTTCCTAGTCTCCCTATCCATTTCAAATCCAGAGCAGAGTTTTTTGTTTTGTTTTGTTTTGTTTGTAATACGCTAATAAGAAAAAGTAAGACACTACAGCCATGGTGGCATAAAAATGAAAAATCACATTGTTCATGTGTAGATTCACACAACTAACTTGCAAGAAATCAAGACACACATCATGAGACATCTGGCTTAAAACTGTATTTGTGTAGTAGAGCTGTTGATGATGGCTGTATGAGTAATGATTGCTGGGTGTTGTTCAACCTAAAACAAGTGAGCAAAATATGCATTCATTCATTCATTCATTCATTCATTCATTCATACCACACACAGGTACAGAATGCTGATGCCAAAAAGCTGAAGGATTCCTCAATGATTGTATGGTGGATTTCTATTGTGTATACTGGATATTGTAGTAATTCTCAAGAAGGCAACACGGTACATTAAGAGCTGGGGGGGGGGGGGGGGTAAACTTTTGAACAGGATGATCTTTGTAAAAAACATGTAAAAATCCTATTTAGCTTCTGAAGGGCAGTACTAAATGAAAAAAAGATCTTTAAACAAAATAATAACAATTTACACTGATCATATTGTTCAGAAGTTTACACCCCCCTGGCTCTTAATGTATCATGTTGCCTTCTTGAGCATCAGTGAATGTTTGCACCTTTTGTAAAAGTTGTGTCCCTCATTTGTCTTCAGTGTGAAAAGATGGATCTCAACATCATATAGCCACTGTTGGAAAGGGGTCAAATATGCAGAAGATGCTGGAAAACCAAATAATGTGCAGGACTTGAAGGATTTATCTGAAGAATAGTGGGCAGTTTAACTGCTCAGGACAAACAAGGAATTGGATTTTGGGTTTAGGATTAGGTGTAGGCATAGCATTATTTTGCTAGTTATACATATCAATGGGAATATCTGTGTGTGGGAGTATGAGAGAAAGTCAAGAAAGAGCGCATGAGGGACACAAAGCAAGTCAGGAAAGACAACTCTCATGAGGCAGACAAAGAACAGAAATCACATTTGATGTCACTGCATGCACGACAGATGTGTGGTTTCAAATCCAATCGAGAATATTCCTCATTGCACTGTCACTACAGTTAATGGGATACTCACACACAACTGACCATATGAAGGTGTTGGATTTAGAGCTTGTGTTGCAGGCAGCGGTGCACCCAGTTCTCACAGTTGCTCTACCAAACACCCACACAAGCTGAACTGCAATGCAAATCAAATCACAAAATCACCTCAGGTGAAAACCATGAACAGTAAAAATCTCCAGCTCAGCTCAACAAGATGGGCCTGGAACTGGAGCAAACGTCTAGCAAATAGCTTAGTCCAGCTCTCATTAGTGTTAACAGTAGAGAATTGGACCTTCGGTGCATATTCCTATAACTAACAGGCAGCTCACACTTTAAAAAAAAAAAACTGCCACGAGAACTAGGTGGATATAAACAGAAAACGAAGGCATTGGTACACAGTGAAAAGCTAACAGAGCTATGGAAATTCCAGCCATGCACACACACACACACACACACACACATATGCACAAGCAAACACAGAACAAGTCTACAAATGCAAACATGTCATTTGTCAGGAAATTCAGTACATGCAATTGTGGTCAGATTACTCCATATGGGTGAACTGTATTTGAACTCCCTCTAGAGCAGCTTGACGTTTGTGGTGTGATGATTTTCCACAACGAATTCTGTAGCCTGTAAGTACAAAATACATTAACAACCCCAAAAATGCAACAGGAAATCAAACAATGCAACAACAAATCCAAAAACACCACAGCAAATCAGACAACGCAACAAAACAAACAAAAAAACACCACAGCAAATCAGACAACGCAACAAAACAAACAAAAAAACACCACAGCAAATCAGACAACACAACAACAAATCCAATAACATCACAGCAAATCAGACAACGCAACAAAACAAAAAAACACCACAACAAATCAGACAACTCAACAACACAACCAAAAACACCACAGCAAATCAGACAACACAACAACAAAACCAAAAACAACAGCAAAATCAGAAACACATCAACATTAGCTCAAAACAGAAAGAGTAGGTCCTTAGTGAACATCATTTGATTGTTACTGTTGACATGCTGCTGTTGCATTTTCACATTTCTTGTGGTGTTTTTTTTAATTTGCTGTTGTGCTTTTGATTTGCTGTTGTGTGTGTGTGTGTGTGTTTGTTTGTTTTTTCCGTTTGCAGCTATATTTTCTGATTTGCCATTGGGTTTTTTTCTCATCTGTTAACGCGTGTTGCATTTACAGGCCACCATAACTCAGCCCTCAGCACAGGACACCGACTCTAACACTAAATAAAACTTCTGCCTTAAACGGGAGTCAAAGATTTTAAAGTCAGAACACTGTTCTACTCACATTCTCGTAGCTGTAAATACATATACTATGGTCAGAGGAAAAAACACCTCTGCAACACCCTGAGGCTCTGAAAAGTGGAAAAGCAAATGTGGACCACCAACATCCAACCAATCAGAACAAGTAGGCATTTCTGTTTGCCTATAAATTATATTATTTGTCTATTATTTATTCAGGTGTGAATGCACTCACTGTTTATACCTTTATACTCACTTGTGCACTCATATAGCACCTGAATGGGCATTCTGTGCTTAAAAGTACTGTAGCTTTGTGATCATAACCTGTCAGCTAGTAAAGATTATGAAAACTGTACAGGTATGTGTATGATGAAGATTTCCTCTACGGAATACGGTCATAATACTCATTTTATCCAGCTAGCTATGTTAATGGCGAACATTCTGAAAATATATTAACATAACTTCTCAAATCATATTAATCTTTAATATCTAACGTCAGGTTAGCTCATGTTAGCTAGCTGGTTAACAAATTCTGTGAAAATACATGAACATAAATAAAAGTCTTTTATTTTGTTGAAGAAAAACTAAGACGAAAAATGTTCATAGATTTTTTTTTCCATGATGAAAACTAAATGATAATGAAATAATAGTAATAATAATAATAATAATTAATTTCTTTACTCAAAATGTGTGAGAAAATGTAATAACAATTAACAATAACAACTGGTGGATTGGGCAATGGTGAAACTTTTTCCCTCTCATTTATATGCATTCATACTGAAACAAAAATAATACAAATTTTCAAAGCCATGCTATATTTGCTAAATGCTTAGTTCCAGTGGTTCCAGTGTGTGCACTACTATATAAACTCTGGGCCAGTCTTCTCTGATCTGCATATGTATGCTAACTCTTCATGAAGAAATATGCCGTTATATCCCTGACTTGATGTTAACATTAGCAACCATCTACATTGACATTATTTTGTGATAAAATGCTTTATCCTCTAGATTGCTTTATTCTCTTGTTGGGCTAATATAATACTAGCTTGCTAGAACATCTGATGACATCTGATAGCATATCTGATGACACTCACCAACGTCACTGGAATTACAGTAACTGACTTTTATTAGATGTATAACCCTCATCTGCTCAGTTGTATAAAAAATGAGATAACTAAGTCTTTATGGATAAGGGCACCTGCCAATTGTCATAAATGTAGATGTAAATATAAATGAATATATGAAGAATGCAAATTCTATATGAATAGGAGGTGCACTATTCTTTTTTTTGTCAGATAGGTTCACATGGCATTTGGTTGAGACCAAAAGTGTGCATCGGAGCTGGGATACCCCAGGACGCAACAAGAAGTTCATGCAGGTGCAAGCGAGTGGTCAGATATGAAACTCGTGGCATAAACAAAGACTGGTCCTTAGTAATGACCTCATCATGGTGTCATGGTGGTTTAAATTAGGCTATTAGTTTGTTTGTGTTTTGGGAAATAGAACCAAATAAATGTGTGAGGAACAAGAATTCATAGACAGTACTGGCATTTCTACCTCTGAGGTTTCAGATTTAAAACCACTTCAGGTTTAAATTTGGGTATAGATGAAGATATAGATATTTGGAGCACTGAACAGATACACATAAAAAGTAAGTACACCCCTACATTTATCACAACATCAAATCCATAAAATTAGAATCAGGTGTTCAAGATTGGGTGCCAGTGATTAGAATCTGCTTAGGGAGTGCAGGTGGAACCTGTCTTATTTATACCCCTCTCATCTAGTGTCTGGTGTTCCTTTTGCTATTGAGGTGTGTGGTCTCATCATGCCAAGATCTAAAGAGTTCTGTAAGGCCTTCAGAAAAAAAGGTTGTACATATACAGATAGTGGCATTGCGTTACATTCCTAATCTGAATAATGTATGATCCAATCTCTACATTGCATTTACACCTGGAATTTTTATGCAGTTATATAGTCTGCATTCTCAATTTCTCTTCCCAAATTTGCAAATAAGCCATGGAAGATTTAAAAAGTTTTACGCTGGGTGGCAGTGGGGTGACAGAGGTTTGGCAGGTTGGTATGTTCATGCATGAGGAAGGTATTGAAATTTTCCATGGTTGTTATATTGAAGTCATTCTTGTGTGTGTGTGTGTGTGTGTGTGTGTGTGTGTGTGTGTGTGTGTGTGTCAGCAGTTACATGCCCAAGACAAATTTCACTTGCAGGAAAATCTATCAACGTACTATGTCTCTCCATACACCCATTGTTGTTTGAAAACTGAACAAACAACACAGCAACCAACCTGTGTCTTCTTGCATCTCCTTAAAATTAACCCTGACATGAAAAACCTGACAATCTGTTGCTGGTCCTATTTTGCATAATTCATCACTAAGATTATTCATTTTTACTATGTCTCTATGGGAAAATTAATAACAATCAATAATATCATGTTGTGCTTTACCTTCCACAAACCGCACCCCAGACAGAAACATGCAGTACGTTACATTACAGAAGAAAAATGTGTTTTTATTTCCATTTCAAGTTGTTTTTATCCAACTGGTTGCTGGTTAATTCAAACCAACTGTGTGTGGGGTTATCACTTAACCACGTTTGAACTACAGTACACATGTAATACTGTAAATCCATAATATGGAACTAAATCCAGTATACATTAATTGCTCACTTATTTGTGTTATATGCTTGCATGTTTCAGTTGTTTTGACAGTACATTTAATAAAGTTTTGTGACATATTTTAGGTGCTGCAGAAGTGGAGTGGCAGCTGCAGTGGCAAGCATTATGCTTATTATGTATGAGGGAATGTCAAAACTGGCTCCAGGGACAAGTATTATCCATTTTTTCGCAGGCTATTTGCTATGAATTTTTGGAATAATTTGATGGCATTGTCTCCTGTGGGCTGAAAAATTTCTTACTAATCTCAGGCTAATGCAAACACACCACAGAGTGACAGATGCCTACCTTGAAATAAGCCTTGTCAACCCAACTGCCACCCCAAGTCTGACATCAGATTACAGCTCTGAGAGAAAGTCAAAATCCACCCTCAATGACTTACACATCAATATTTAAAATTAATATGAGATCATCAGTGGCAGTCGGTGTTTATTTTATAATGAAAATCTCAGTTGACTTGATGTTTTATTAAAATTGTAATGTTCTGTGTTCATTTTGGTTAAAAAAGACATTCAACTACCTGCTGATATTGACGCCAGCAAGAAGACTTACTTCTCTACCTAGATAGAGTGATGCAGCGGCGCTTTAGTCATTTAGTCTGTCTAGCTCTATCACCTCCTGACCTGTACACTGTAAACAGATCAGGTTCAAAGCTAATAATAAGGTTCATGGTAATACTGCCGTCAACCCCATCACGCTCGTCATCCTGTACATCGCTGACTAGTCCAGCCGAGCCTCTTCTGTAACTCACTGCAACTGCATTGTATAGCTGCAGTGCTTTCTGGAACTTTGAGTCCAACTTTTGCTGTCTCTGCTGCTTCTATGCTGGATTTTTCATTGCTATGAATTTGAATGTCACTGAAAAATTTTATCCTTAATGATTGAGATTTGCTAACAATCCCTAATGATTGAGAAATTTTGCTAACAATGTCCCCCTGTGAAGTCACACAGCAGCACACAGCCGCTAACTTCTCACAGGGATACTGAAAATACAGCACCAACCAACAAATTAGCACCAGAACCATTAAGTGCATCACAAACATTTATTATTCATTATTTAATATAAGCATATTTAATGTGTTTCAGGGAGGAGTTTTCCTTTAATGAATCATATCTAGCTCATGTTGATTTAACTGATCATTGTAGTGCTGTAAGTATTTAAACCAAATCCATTGAGTATGAGGAACTATAGAGCAATTATGAAGCCAGGACAGTAATGACATTATCTGACCATTGGTGAACTAAGGAATAAATCAGATATTCTGGATATCAGTGGATATAAATCAGATATTCAGGCAACCTTGCACTATACATAATCTCCACAAACACCTTCATATCATAATATGATCCCGACAACCTATGAAGATGATCTGCCTGATCTGATCAAACTCAGTTCCTGGGCAACTGATTTTTTATGTGGCACAAATATCCTTTCTGAAAAAAACAATAGAAATCATCACAGAAATTCTAATGGTTTCCACTACAAATGCCATTACAGACCATCTGTTAAAACCATTAAAACCATTATCAAATGGTTTTCATTAGGTAGTAGGACATATTAAGGACGTAGGTCCTTAATGGTATCCACTAGACATAACATACCAATAGAAGGCAACAAATTACCAGTAGAGGCCCACAGGGACCATTACAGTTTCCATTAAAACCAATACAATTCCCATTATAACCATTAAAACCATTACAAATTCTATGAGGGTTTCTATTTGGGTTTTTTTCAGCAGGGATGTTAAGAGACTAAAACAGAAACCAAAAACTGAGTCGTTTTAATGTGGTCCTGAATTAAAAACACACTTCTCTTCTCACATAAAGGTGACAGACATGATAGGCTAGACAGCAAGAAATATTTAAAAAGGAATGATCTGCAATACATAAGGAATATTTTGTGATTTGGGTTAATTGTTGAAAAAGAAAATAATATCCCAGCAGGCACCGTTTCGCAGTTTGTCTTCACTGAGCAGAGGTAAGCCTGAAATTAACAGCGGAATTTATCGAGCATTTATGTGGCGTGACTGACAGCGGGGTTTAGGAGGGGGAATTGTGTGTGTGTGTGTATGTGTGTGTGTGTTGAAATAATTGAAACTTCAATGCCCACAATCCCCACAGACTGCACACCTCCCCTCTCCATCGTCCGCAGCCAGTCAATAGCCTCAAGCGCTACTATTAGTCGGTTTCACAAAGCTACGTCAGGGCCCAACGTGGGATTTTCTTATGTTCATTGGCTTGAACGTATAAGTCCCTTCAGCCAATCAGAGCAGCGAAAGAGAGCTCTTTGCCGTAGCGAGCGTTTAAGGTGGACTTGGAAGATAGCTGAAATGGAGAGGGTTGCTCTGAGGTGATTTATTGTAGTAATCAATATATTATTAAAATTGATAATAGCACCTTTTCGTAATTTTAAAAAGACATGTATGCTTTTAGAAAAGTTTTCAGCCATGAAAACATTTTGTGTTGTTTTTGTGTTCAGCATGTTTGTAGTCTAGAATAAACAGGAAAGTGAGTCCAACATTTAGTAAATTAATCCGTTATAAAGGGCTCGCGCACAAAATTGAAAATGTTAAAAATGTTGAAAATATTAACTCAAAATTGAGTTAGTTTAAATGCTGGTGTAAAATTACGTATAATTCGTTTTACGGTCAAAATTTGTGTAATTTTTGTTATACAAATGAGAAAATTAGGATTATATAAATTGCATATTGTTTCATTCCAGTGACACTTGCTGGCTAGCCCCGTTAGCATTAGATGTTCACCTGAGTTTACTCTGTATATGGTTGTGTATTTTCTGCAGGACATTTCTGAAGAAGTGAGGAGATATAAAGTGGGTCACAGAAGCTCTTGAGAGTCCATGTTTGCGGTAAGGTTGTTTATGTAACTTACAACAGCTGATTAAAACTATTTTGCGTCAATTGTAGATCTTTCTGTGAGTGTGTAGGTGAAATACACACTTTCAATCTTTTAAGCATCATATACTGTTTACTTTGTGTCTGCCATTTGAGTCACATCAGCAAAAAATATACTGCAGTTTCATATGTGAGCAGATATTCAGTGCCCCGATTAACATGAACCGAACAGGGTACTGTGTTTCAAACCTTTTACTGTTTCCATTCACTAACATCAGGTGAGATGGTGTAAAGAACAGCTGTCTCTACAGAGCTGTGGAGGACAGTAAGGGTGATGCTGTGAAAAACAGTATAATAACCCCACAACCCAGTTTTCGGTACATTGTGTAATCTGCTTTCAACATAACATTGTCAAAAATCTGAAAATAAATGCCATGAAGCAACATATCACCTCTGTATTAAAGTATTAAAGCATTTAGTTGGAAACAGCTGGAATATTATTAAAGGAGAGTGTTCTATCATTCGTTATTTGATGCTCCAAAAGATGCACCACACCATTTCACACAGATACTTACACATGCAATGTTTCACCACAACACTTACATTGGTTGTTTTTGTGGTTTTTTTGCAGAAAAATATCATGCTCCATTTTCTTGAGAAATATGTCATAGATTTTGCATCCGATCATTTTACCACCATCAACAATATGCTCTAAACAGATACAAATACAGATACAAATAGGAGGGACACTATAATTTCATGTGGAAGAGCAGTCAGACATTTTGAGAAATGGAACCGGAGAGAGGTACAAACAAAACCAATGACTGCACGAGCGTGATTAAAAACATGGTTGGTTTAGGTCATGCCCATTTTTGGTTAAATTTGTAAATACAAATACAGATTCAAATACAAATATTTGGATCGCTAAGTAAATACAGATGCAGGTTAAGTTATGCCCCTAGTATGTAAAATGACATCATTAGTTAATTCATTCTCTTCATCTGTTCTCTACGCTTGCGTTATTTGTCAATATCTATCTAATTAATATCTAATTAATAGGATAGGCCAGGTCCTATTTCCTTACTTACTCCAGTGGTTTGTGGTTCCAGATGCAAACACTGCAGCTGCTTCTGATCTTGGAATTGATTTGTATCTGATGGGATGGATCAGATGAATGAGAAGGTACAGAATGTACAGCAGCGAATGGCAGATCACTTTGAAAACTACACACTGTGCATCACAGTGACGTATAATGTTATGTAATGTAGTAGGTGTTTATATATATATATATATATATATATATATATATATATATATATATATATATATATATATATATATATATATATATACGGTACTGTGCAAAAGTTTTAGGCACCCTATTTTTTTTAGTACAAACTTTGTTATAGATTTTTTATTTTATGACTTATACATTATCGAGTCAGTACAAAAAACATTTTAGATTCCCAAACATTAGTTTTCTAGCACAAAATGAAACGTTACAGAAAAATGTATGTCATTAAAGAAAGCAGCATATTACGTAAGAGACACTTTTCAGACAAAAAACACAATGAAGGCTGCTGGGTTTTGCTGCAAAAATAAGAAGCAAGTGTGAAAGTCTCCAGAAGAACTGTGTCTGGTTCTGCGAGATGCTCAATAAAACTTACCAGCTCATTTCCTTATAAAACTGCACTAATTGTACCAGAGACTACTATTTTTATTTTAAAAACTTTTTTGTGACACCAAATATTGACTTTGTTTCATTTACTACTGTTTACTGCTCTTCACAGTATTTTGTTTTTTTAAAATGTAGAAATATTTAATTTCATTATTTTGAAGGCATCTTTGCTCTACAGCATTTCTTTGCAGGTGCCTGAAACTTTTGCACAGTACTGTATATTTTGACAGATTTGGACAAGCAAACATTTGATCATCTTTGAAACAGTGTCTATTAATGAAGTTGATATACTTGAAAAAAAATGACAAGGAAAAATAGCTTTTTCAATCATGTAGAAATATCAATAGGTGATACTCTTCTGTGGAAAAAGTAAGTACACCCTTGGCCTCAGAAGCTAGTATTGCCCCCTTTAGCAGGAATAACTTCTTGTAGGTATTTTGCACCAGGCTTGCTGAAATTTGTGACCACTCTTCCATGCAATATTCTTTCAGTTGCAAGATGTTTGAGGGTTTTCTTGCATGTACTGCCCGTTTCAAATCCCCCCACAACATTTCAATGAGGTTCAAATCAGGGCTTTGACTAGGCCATTCCATAACCCTCCATTTCTTCTTTTTGAACCATCCCTCTGTGGATTTGCTAGTGTGCTTAGGATCATTGTCCAGTTGAAAGGTCCACTTTCGGCTCAATTTCAACTTTCAAACAGATGGCCTCACATTATCTTCAAGCACTTTTGGATTTGATGCGGAATTCATAGTTGAATCAATGAGTGCAAGATGTCCAGTCCCTGAGGCAGCAAAGCAACCCCAAATCATAACATTTCCACCACCATGCTTCACAGTTAGTATGAGGCGCTTCTCCTGAAAAGCTGTCTTTGGTCAGCGCCAAACATGTCTGCTGTTACTGTGGCCAAACAACTCTATCTCTGATTCATCTGTCCAGAGCACTGTATTCCAAAAGGCCTGGTCTTTGCCTAAATGCTCATTGGCAAACTATAGTCTTGCAAAGGCTTTTTCCTGGCACGCCTCCTATGCAGGTCTCTTTCTGATTGTGGAAGCCTGCACTTTGACAGTTGCAAGACTTACTAGCAGATCCTGTGATGAAATTTTGGGGTTTCTGGAGACTTCTTTTTGCATCAGATGGTCTGCTCTTGGGCTGAATTTGCTGGGCAGTCATTTGAAAACTGTGCCACTTGTAGATGATTTTCCTTACAGTGGAATGATGTATTTCAAATAATTTGGAGATCTTTTTAAATCCCTTGCCAGACTCTTAGGCATCCACAACCTTTTTTTCTGAAGGCCTTACAGAACTCTTTAGATCTTGGCATGATGACACCACACATCTCAATAACAAAGGGAACACCAGACACTAGATATGAGAGGGGTATAAATAAGACAGGAACCTCCTGTACTCCCTAAGCAAGTTCTAATCACTGGCACCCAATCTTGAACACCCAATTCTAATTTTATGGATTTGAAGGTATGATAAATGTAGGGGTGTACTTACTTTTTCCATGTGACTGATCTGTTGTTTTTGGGGTTTTTTTTGGTTAATTTAAATTGTGAAAATTACTACAAAATGTCAATTTTATGGGTCATTTGGTAGTGTGTATCAACTTTATTAATAGGTACTGTTTTTTTTTTTACATACATTGGGACTTCACAATGCTTTAACTCTGTTTTTATTTGCCCAGTGACGTGACCCCTGACAGAATGACATGTAGGAAGCACAAGAGCTTGGAGGGTCCTTCCACAATACCTGCCTTCCCTTGTTCAGGGTGGCTGTTTTGAACCCTGCTGCGGTGGTAATTATCACGCCCCATCAGTGAGAGGCACGGGGAGGCTTGTGTGAATAATTACCTGCCTAATCCTCACTATTAGATAACACTGATTAGGGCAATACCTGACCTGGTTAAGTGTTGCGGTTGGCAGAGTGACTGACGGGAAAACACCTCAGGGAGAAATGGGTTGGGGTGGAGGAAGAGAGCATGCACAAAGGAGAATAAAGGCAGGAGTCAGGCTTGCATGAATGGTGTAGATAGAGTGATGTGATACTGAGGAAGAGAAATACACAGGACATTTTGGGGATGGTTTCTACATAGTGTGATAAAGCAGTATGATGAGTTAAGCAGTTGATGGGGAGTTTTATGGATTTGAGAGGATGCTGATGGTGAATATCACGTGACTCGAGGTCATGAGTGTTGCATCATGACTAGAGTCATTAAAATACAAATTATTTCTTGAAGGGCCAGTAAATGTTCATCTATCACAAACAGACAGTAGACGTGTAGATGCGCACACAGAACACTTAACCTGAATTGGTTGCAAATTGAATCATATTTCATCTGTCTGTGTTCCATTCAGTCTCTTGTTGTCTCTGTCTACTTCCCCTCTCTGGCTCGGTTTCTTTTTGCATTTCCTCTCTTTCCCATTGAGCACAGAACGACAATGCATGATCATTATTGAACCTGGCTCACTTAAACTGGAT
Source organism: Cranoglanis bouderius (assembly GCA_023630585.1). Lineage (NCBI taxonomy): Eukaryota > Metazoa > Chordata > Actinopteri > Siluriformes > Cranoglanididae > Cranoglanis > Cranoglanis bouderius. The sequence continues at coordinate 12,517,682 of CM042553.1, read as the reverse complement.
TGTAAAGATGATTTTTTAAATCCACTGTAAGCCAGTTGTAGATTACTTTCATCTGGCCTCTTAAATATACATCTTGTATATCACCACAATAGTCTTTTCTAAATATTATTAAAGGTGAGTGTTACTAGCCTTCAGGATTGTGTCAATAATCAATGTTGAATATTGTTTCTGTTTTCAGGTTGTCCCCTGACATAAAATGACCATATTTTATAAATCTTGTATTTACTGTATAATGTGTTAATTTTTTCCTCTTTCGGCTGCTCCCACTTCGGGGTCACCACAGCAGATCACTTGTCTGCATATTGATTCTGGCACAACCCTCCCCATTTTCTGGGCTTGGACCGGCACTGGTTCGCCCAGCCCTCCAGTGGCTGGGGTTAGTTTCCTGACTGGGAATCGAACCTGGGCCATGGCCGGTAACCATTATAATGTAATAATTATAATAACCACTTATAATGTGTTATTTAAAAAAAAGAAAAAATATGTATTATGTTTTGTAAAGGGGGGCATGGTGGTTTAGAGGTTAGCATGTTTGCATCACACCTTCAGAGTTGGGGGTTTGATTCCCGCCTCCCCCTGCCCTGTGTGCATGGAGGTTGCATGTTCTCTCCGTGATTTGGGGGTACTCCGGTTTCCTCCCCCTGTCCAAAGACGTGTTGTAGGCTGATTGGCATTTCTGACTTGTCCATAGTGTATGAATTGGTGTGTGAGTGTGTGATTGTGCCCTGTGATGGGTTGACACCCTGTCCAGGGTGTCCCTCGCCTTGTGCCCCGAGTCCCCCGGGATAGGCTCCAGGCTCCCCCTGACCCTGTGTAGGATAAGCGGCATGGAAGATGGATGGATGTTTTATTAAGGAAGGCCAAGGAACATCTGTCCACCTATACAGACATAAAAATACCAGGATCTGTGAGTATTCATGACTATAGATGACTATAGAATTTGGAAGTGCCTCTGTTCTCCTCCTATTTCAAAATTGTGTTCCAAATTGGTTGTGTTTTTCATGGAAAAGAATGAGTGTGATTTCATTATATGTCTCAGTTTGCATCATTGATTATTTGTCAGTAGACAAACCTGTCAAAATATACAACTTTGTTCATTGCTAACAGTAACAACAGTAAGTTAGCTAGCTTGCTTAGTACACATTGTGTATATATTGCATTTATTGCTTAAAAAGGTGTCAGTGATTAATCCATGTATCACACAAATGTACCATGGTCTTGGACACATAGCCTAATAAGATAATAAGAGTGTTTCTCTCTCTCCCTCTCTCTCTCCCCCTCTCTCTCTCTCTCTCTCTCTCTTTCTCTCTACTCTCTTCCTTCTCAGCTATCTCCACTGTGCCACCTTAACTGCAGCTTGAGCAGGCTGTTCGTGTTTGTGTTGAAGCCAACAGGCACAATATATTACAGTCTAGGGCTCGCTGCTGAAAAGCCTGCTGGATCTTCCAGTGACCTGCTGTTCTTTCCTGCTTTCCTGTGTTTTTTTCTCTCTCTCTCCTCTAGATTTAGATTAAAAACAAAGCTCTCTCTCTTCCATCCTTGTTTTTTTTTTTACTCTTTCCCTCTTCCTTTTACACTCTCAGTCTAGCTGGGGGAAAAAATCTCTTTAGTTTGTCTCTCTGTGTTACAAGAGGAAGTCGCTTGGCTCGATTCGGATGGAGGTGTGTGTTTGTTTTTGGACCTTGCTGGTGTGCTTTGAGGAAGGACAGAGAAGGGACAGTTGGATGTGACTGCGGCTTCATCTGAGCAGTCAGACTCATCAGAGCGGGAGAGAGGAGGACAGCTGACCGTGTGACTTTGACTCCTCTGAGGAGGAAAGGTGGAGAAAAAGTCAGCAGTGGGAGTTTCTGGAATTAATTTTGCATCAGCCCTTGTTGGATGCACTTGAGTGTCCAGACTCAGAGGCTGAAGCCTGGTTCCCGACTCTGGATCCTGGGCTCCGTCCCTGCTAAAACCTCTACCTCTCCTTTACAGGAGTGCAAAGAGCTCAGGGAGCCCACTATCCATCAGACTCCTAACAAGCGTCTCTTCACTGACCATGTACCCACAGGGTAGACACCCGGTAAGTGCATGACCCTCCTTTGCTTTTATCTTCCTTCTCTCTCTCTTTCTTAGTCTCTGTTTATCTTTCTTAATCTTTTCTCTCTTTCAGCAATACACATATGCACATGCATTCCTCTCTAGTTCAGTGAGAGTAAGCTGTAAGAGCAGGAAAGACATAGATGAAACAGTTGCTGGGAGAGAGATGTCTCTCTTCAGAGGCTTTCAATCACACACACAAACACGCGCACACACACACACACACACACACACACACACACACACACACACACACACACACAAGCCCATCAGCTGCACCCAGGTGTTCTCAGTAGCCAGTTTATTTTAAGTTGTGTGGGCGGAATAGCACTCTGTGTGTGTGTGTGTGTGTGTGTGTGTGTTTGCTTTTGTGTGCGTTATACTTTGTATAATAACCTTCTGGCGTGTTAAACACTTGAGTTCATGGAAAGGAGGACCAGTCACAGCGAGCTTGCTTGTTATCAGGTAGGTGTTGAAAGCATACGGGTCAGTGGCCTGTTTGATGTATTCCCGCTAGAGACCACTGAGAATCCATAATTCAGTCTCACTCAGCTGGCGTGAAACGATTACCCCAGCACAGCCTGATTAAAATATCTCTCCATGCAACACTCTATACTGTATCACTGCCTAACCATCATACCCATAAAGCTGCTGTATTATTGGAGTTACAGCCACTGAGAGCTTTCTCCACAAGGAATTGACTCCAGAGGGCAGTTATAACAGGTGTTCCTTTTTACATCTCACTTGCAGCAGAAAAAAAATGGAAAGAATAATATGATTGAGTGTATACATATATGCCTTTCATGTTGGAGAATGTGTTTGCATGGTTCATATCATTTGGGATCTTCGGCATGTATTTGTAGCATGTTTTCCATTGCTGCTGAGTTGCCACATAGATGACAAAATCAATTACATGGCAGTAAATCCTTCAGAAACTCAGTTATCACTATCAGCTCAGTTCCTAGAAAGGCAGATCTTGCAGATTGTAGACATCACTAAATCTTGTCAGTGCCAGCCTCTGTTTGTTCTGTTCCTATGCGTGTGTGATGTGTGTATGGGTTAAGACCTGCTTTACAAGGCAAACACATGCCAGGAAGAGTGGTAGCGATCATCAACACCACTGTTTTTTTTTGTGGTTGGTGTTAGGGCCATGCTACGTGATTTTATATTGCGATGAATTAAGCCACACTATGCTTTTTAGAGAACATTAGCAGTACTTTTGTAGTGGCAGGCAACTTCACTGTTACAGAAACGAGTAGCTGATCTAATTTTTTTAGCTGTATTATAGAATATTATTGAAAAAGTTTTTGACTGTTTTTAAAATCTTCTGCTAGCACTTTTTAGCAAGCATAAAGACCAATATACTTGTCAGGATTCGTGAAAAAGCCCTCCAATATTGTGCTATGATATTTTGCCAAATCGTCCATCCCTTGGTGTTGGGATGGAACCGGGTGATTATAAGTTCTATTCTACCAGGAAGTCATTGCCAGTTGAGCACTGGAAAGTCCACAAATTCGCATAGTTTGATATTAGGCTCATCATTTTAGTTTTGTATCTAATTTTGTTACGACATGTCAAGACAGTAATTTTCTATTTGCAGACATTATCTTATACTAAATAAAAATAAAGGTATCATTTAAAATTTCCATTTAAACAAATAAAAGTGTCACTTATTTATTATCTGCTGTTTATGTAAATACAAATTTACAAGACGGTTATACAGTGTGATCAAGCATCTTTCTGTATGCTAACCGAACAAAGAATGGCAATCCGAAAAGTTCACTTGTTTGTTTGTTTGTTTTTCAAGGCCCATCACCAACCTACCTCAACTTTCCTGCATTTACAAAACATAAACTTTGACACCCACTTGGTACCAGACCACATAGAGGTGACTGTGTCTTCAGATTTCAGATAATTTGAGTTTAGGTTCAAATTAAGCTAGCACAGTATAATCTGTGCTAGGTTGCTTCTACACAGTAAACACACTGGGACACACACTTCCATGGGCCAAATGGTGCAAGCTGTTAGTAATGTGAGTCAGCTCTTCAGATGAAACCTGAAGACTTATTTGGGATAAACAGTGCACACCTTTCATGAGAGAGTAGGTAATCTTATACATTAAGTAATGGGAGTTTAGTGGTGTGAACATACGATGATTATATGGGTGTGTGAATCCCCTGCAGGTTGCTGTAGTGCGGTCTGCATTTGAAGGGAAGGATTGTGTGTGTGTGTGTGTGTGTGTGTGTGTGTGTGTGTGTGTGTGTGTGTGTGTGTGTGTGTGTGTGTTTGTGTTTGTGTGTGTTTGGGAAAATTATGTGCTGTATTGCATGTGCATTTATGCAGAGCTGCTCCCTGCCTTGTGTAGGTATATACAGACCTGTGACAAATTAAAAGGAAAGTTCGATTGTGTTGTGGAGGGAATTTGTTTATTTTGCTGTCATGGTTTGTCTCCACTTGTCCTCTTAGAGGGAAGAGTCATTGCAAATCAATAGAAAGTTCTTCTGAATTATCACTGCGCTGCGCTGAGGAAAACATGTCTGGAACACATTAAACAGCACACGCATCTGTCGCAGCATCTGACACGACAAGCCACGTTGATACACTTACGAGTTTGTTTGAAGCGCTTAATATAAAACATTCTCATGTTTTGGACGACCTGGATTGTGACTTCCACTGTTGTTGCTGATGTGTTTTATTCATAGAAAAGTGTTTTTCACCATTGTGAAGTGACGTCACTGATGGGGGTTATCCACAGTGACGTCACAGATCCAACTAATCGATAATGAAATTCGTTGTCTATTATTTTAATTATCGATTATTATTTGGATTTTATCGATCAGTTGTTGCAGCCCTAATCGTTTGGAAGAATGGTTCTCGAGATTTGTATAATTGTACACAAAATATTAGCAGTGCTCACTAAGCACCGCCTCTGTCTGGGAGAGTGATAGAAAGCTCCCTTATGTGCATCCTAAAATGTTGCACCAGCTAGAAATTGGGGCAGATTTAATAGAAGAGGATCAAAATAAGAGGCAGTAAGAGCATCTAGCTAAGTGAGTGTGGACCTTGTCTGATCACAGCATCTGCACATCATGTGTGCCTATAATAAATACATGGGCCAGACTGGTATCATATTTGATTGGGATTTTTATGTTTAACCTGTAGAAATTTAACTGACAGCACAGATAATGAACATAAACATAGGATACAAATTGCATGATGCCTGTAGGCCTGTGAATTAGCTTGGTTACTAAGAGGATTTTGGGTATTGACTGATACTGACATCAATGTTGAAAAAATTTAAAGAGATCATGCATCCCTAGCAGTTTGTATCAATCATTAACTTGCTTGTCCTGCTTTTTATTGAAGAGATCTGCTCTAATGTATGCACGTGTGTGTGTGTGTGTGTGTGTGGGAGACAGACATTTTTTCTCGCACTAATCAGGTGGCCAAGGGAAGCATCTTTGCCAAATATCCAACCCCAGGCCTCACACATGCTCACTTAGCTAGGAGCTGCTCATTTTGGCACGTGCTCTCCTTCCCGCCCTTCCATTGTTCCATTCTGCCTGCAGATTTTGAGCAACGCACCTACATAACACTGCAGGATTTTGGAGCCTAAACAGGTTACAGTCAGTTATGGCTTTCCCTTCTGATCTAATGTTTTCATCAGCCAATGTAAAGCCATCGAGGTGAGAGAAGTGAGCTGAGAATGGTTTTGGAAAGGCACCAGGTTGTTTTTCCCCTGCCAGTGTGCATTTTCTAATCCAGCGTTGGATTCACAGCTTTGGGTCGACCCCACGAAGAGAGACAGAGCAAGCTGTGCTGAAGCCACGTTGCAGGCGACTCACTGAGTCTGTAGACTCTGGAGTGTTAAATGAGGTTTAAGAGGTTGGAGTAGAAAGCTACTGCATAGCAGCTGTTGGGACACTGGTTTGTGCTGGGAGATAGAGGCTTGCATGCAGAATCCAGTTGTGGTTCTTAACTTGATAGAGTGTTTTTCTAGTGGGCATCGACTAGGAGCCTGATCCGCCTTGCAGGGTTTAGCAATGTTTAGAGGGTGGAGGAGTGTTCAAACAGTGTGGAAAGCATGTGCATGGATCCCAGCTTTACTCCCTATCCCTCCACACTCTGGCTCTCCTCATCTCTACTTTTTTTGCTAAATATTTCACCAGCCGATAATTATTTCATGGCCCTTGCCGTCTCCTGACTATTTTGGAAGAGGCAGTGATGCAACTGGCACAGACGCTTCAGAAATAGTGCAGTCTCTCTTCACCACCCAGCCTGAACTCTGGTACTGCAGTTAGCTCAAACGCTCACACACGGAGTGATCAGATGTCAGGGAACATCAGAGGAAGGCTTCATACCTCACCGCTGCTAGGGGACCCTGTTGATAGAGCTATGTTGATATCTCTCTGTGTCTTTTTCTTTGTGTGTCTCTTTCACTGTTCATTTAAATTATGTCAGCTGATCAAAAAAGAGCTTATACTGTGATTCCACTAGATTCCAAGCACCAGTCATCTCTATTTAAAATGTTCTATAGGTGAAGCACCAGGCCTAACTTCTTTTATACCTTAAGGCCTAGTTGCACTACCTGTTTGTCTGCAAAACAAACAAGCAAAAAAATATTTATATGGAATTCTGGCAGTGAACAGTTTCTTTTTATAGACATCCGTTGCAAATATATTTTGTGAGCAAAACCTCACATTGAGTAACACGCACACCCTCAACCAATCATGCAGCTGCTTTAATTGTCTTGAACTCTAAACGGGCGTTCCTTTTTTTCCGTCCAGTACGGAAAATCCAAAATAGAGGTGCTAAATGAATGCTAATGCTGATGAATGCTAATGCTAATATGAATGCAAAATAAAACAGCCTAGATATGACTGAGCTTTTCGTTCATAGTCTATACTGTATGTGTAGAGGAGAACTTTTTCACAGGCTCTCTTAAATGCAGTTGACAGCTGCAGGGCAAATGTGTGGCGAATGTGAAACCAGCATAACCACAGTAAGATTGTTAAAATGAAAGAAACAGCAACATTATTTTGTGATACTGATACATAATATTGGGAGATCAATTTGCAAATTCAGTTCAAATTGCAAAAATGGGCCTCTGGAAATTGAATACCTGCCCTTTGGTCGTATTAATTCACACAATCTTCACTCCTGTAGAAATGTTTATGCTCAGTAACAGTGGGTCCTAAATTAATCTACTTGGATGGACAACAGTTTTAGGCATTTTTAGACGTTTTATTTATTTTTATTTTGCACTTTTATGTAGAAATATCATCAAATAACAAATAGTATGATAGTAAACCACCACAACATTAATACAATATTAGCATTTGGAAATGGGGTTGATAGAAAGAGACGTGTGGGAGATTTTAAAGTGTTTTTTGATATTTGATAATTTGATATTCTCTCACTCGTTCTTTCTCTTTTTGTGTCTAAGTTTTTTTAATCATTATTTTGTGTTTTTGTTTTTGTTTCTTGTAATTGTAAAGCGACCTTGAGTGTGAAAATGGTGCCATATAAATGATTATCATGTTTATTAGTATTAGTATTATTTTACTTTTTTTTATATCTCTCTCTTTCTCTGTCTTCTCTCTGTTTCTCAGCTTCTCATCCTGCACCCTCTCAGTAGATAATCCTTGGTAATTCTCACTCGCTCCTGCTCATCTAAATTGCGCCTTACTGACTGACTGCTATCTCACATGGCTTTCTGTGTGTGTCTGTTTTACCACACACACACACACACACACACACACACACACACACACACACACACACACACACACACACACACACACACACACACACACACACACACACACACACACACACACACACACACACAAAAAAAAAACAACCCTAGATTAGCTGGATCAGTTTGGGTTTTCTAGATCCCCCTGCTGTCTGACACTCAATTACTAAGCAGACATTCTAACCCTGTTCCTGTTTGTGTGCTTACGTCTAGGCATGTGCCAGTATTAAATTTTCCTATCAAGAAAATTGCCTAACCTTTTAACAGGTCTATGGTATTATCACAATGTGGTATTAAAAATGACTCCATGTTGAGCAGACCCCAGTGTCATAGAGCAGCCTTTCAGCCATAAATGAACCTCAGAAGCATTTCAGGATTCAGTTTCATCATACACAGTGGTTGAACTTTAAAAATATTTTAAAGAGGATGGAGAGGTCAACAGACAGGGCACTCCCCAGTCTTACCATGGTGGAGACCAAAATTTGCTACACTTGTGAAAAAACAAAGCAGTTAGTTCAGTCTCATACTTAGGGCAGTGATTACTTGCTGATTTATCACCTGGATGTCTTTTCCTGGTTATTCTGGGTAACATACTTTAAAAAAAAAAATTCTGAAAAAGATCCACAGATTTTGATAGCTACGTAGTGTTTGCTTATAGTGTGAAATTGTGAAATGCTGCAGCACATTGCTCCAAACACTCCACTACAATACAGATGAAAGGTTTCAAAACCTGTTCCTAAGCAGATGCACGTGTGCTTTCCCTGAATTGTAGTGAGTCAGTTTGAAATGAAGAACTTCTGATACCACAACAACTTGGCGTGTAAATCCCATGAATGGACTAAAATATAAATAATAGAGCTCTTAGGTATAGAGTGAAAGTGACATGTGAAGGCTAATGTATGTTAACCCATACTTTTGTCCTCTGCATTTAACCCATCCAAGTTAGTGCACACACATTAGGAGTTGTGAGTAGTGAACATACCCAGAGTAGTTGAGGGTTAAGGGCCTTGCTCAAGTGCCCAACAGCTGCAGCTTGGTGGTACTGGGATTTGAACTCACAACCTTCTGATTAGTAGCCCAACTTCTTAACCATTGAGCTACCACCACCCCAGCACTGGGCAATGCCACTGACGGCACTGGTCAGATGTACAGTATCAGTATCAGGCAGGAAAAAAAGAAAACTCCAATCTGATTCTTTAACACATGAAAATAAAACATGCTATTTTTAAAGTTATACATAAATGTTATATTTTTCTTGTTAATTTTTTGGTTTGCTGTTTATATTATATTTGGCCTGAATAAGTATTATACAGTAATTGCAATTCTTTTATTTTTATTTTATTCATAATTAAATAAGGTGTTTCTGCGTGCAGAACTGCCGCTTACTTGATTTTTTTTTTTTCACACCATTCTGTGTAACCTAAAGAACTGTTGTGTGTGGGGAAAATCTCAGGAGATCGGTAGTTTCTGAAATACTCAAACCAGCCCATCTGGCACCAACAACCATGCCACTGTCAAAGTCACTGAGATCACGTTTTTCTTATTCTGATGTTTGATGTGAACAATAGCTGAAGTTCTTGACCCATATCTGCATGATTTTATGCATTGCACTGCTGCCACATGATTGGCTCATTGGATAATTGTATGAATAAACAGGGGTACAGGTGTTTTTTAATAAAGTGGTCAGTGAGTGTACAGTACTGTGCAAAAGTTTTAGGCACCCTAATGACTTCTGAATTATTGGGTCAGTAAAAAAACATTTTAGATTTACTGTTTTCAGACAATAAAAATAATGAAGGCTTTCAGGTTCAATTTCCATATAAGACTACGCAAAATGTACTTAAGACTACTGATACATGTTTAAAGACAAAGGGTTGTTACACCAAATATTGACTTTGTTTAATTTATTACAGCTTACAATATAAGCTTTTTCATGTAGAAAACATTTAATTTAATTATTTTGGAATCTTTGCTTTTACAGCATTTATTTACATGTGTCTAAGACTTTCAGTGCGAACTACCGCTGTTGGGGTGTAATGGCGCTAAAGGATGTTGAATAAAGGATAGTTAGAGTGCACAAACACTGTCTGTTTGTGACTGTCTGAGTGGAAAAAGGTCAGTGGGGATATGCTACAGACGCGCGCTCACACACACACACACAAACACACACATACACGTCTGTGCTGTATGTACTGAACCCATCCAGCCAGTGCTGAGCCTGCAGCTTAATTACCACAAAGCCCATGGAGTGGCTGACCTCCACCGTTAGCCTAATTGAAATTTAATTGAAATTCACTTGTCTAGACTAATTAAGCTCCTTCTGAAACCTGCAAACTTTTAGCCGCTCTTCTCATGTGTCCTGGCAAAAGGGCGGGGGGGGCAACACAGGCCACAGAAAGAGCTGAAGATTAGAGCAGCCATTTTAAGTGTGGCCCGTGCTTTAAATAGCTAGTGGAATTACATTAAGTGAGGGAATTAATACGGAACAGTGTGTATAAATAAGGTTGCTGTCTGGTCTGGGCTGTGTGTGTGAGATTAACAGGACGTAACTGTGATCCTGTCATGTGGAGATGGGAGCAGGATTCTGATCTATAATCAGTGTTGGAGTAATTTGGCCAAGAATGAAAATTACATAAAGCATAATTGATTAGCTAAGATCAGCAAAACTGCAGAAACAAATGTTGGACATCAAGTATGTCTTGGCTGATCAACTACATTTTTGGTAAGGGAAAGATTCTGTTAAAGTCTATTTTTGGCCAGCAGTATTTTGAAGAGGTAGTAAATATATGTAGTTAATATGTGCTTGAAGCTGAAGCATGTTGGGTAGCACTGGAGTCTTCCTGAAATGGCATGTGTTACTATTACTTTTAATACCAAGGACACTTAAATCATTTCAAGAACCTTGAGCAGCTACAGTGGGTATAGAAAAGAATCACCCTTTAAAATAATCACATTTTGTTGCTTTTCAGCCTGAAATGAAGACGGACACAGTTTTTATTTTATCTAGCTGTATTTACTCAGAGCAACTTGTAACATCCAAGTGGAAGGTATAACATCAACATGTCAGAAAAAAATTAAAAACCAGAAACACTGAGTTGGAAAAAGGATCACCCCCCTCCTAAAAATGACTTGTAAACTCAATAAGGTGCAGCTAATCACCTTCTCAATGGCACACAAAGCCATTTGACTTTCAACTGTGATCAGCTGTGGTCATTTTGATTAGCTCAGCATGAAAAGAGCTTTCCTGGAGCATTTTGTAGTGCAACTGAAGCAAACAATCAACTATGGGTGGCAAGACACTGTCAAAAGATATCCGGGATGAAGTTGTGGACAGGCACAAGTGTATCAATTGTATCAACAAGTATCAATGCCTAGAAGCACAGTGAAGTCTATTATTAAGAAGTGGAAGGTATTTGGTAACAGGTAACACAGACCCTCCCTGGATCAGGACGTCACTCCAAACTGGATGAAAGAGTCAGGAGGAAACTCGTCAGAGAGGCTGCCAAGAGGCCTACAGCAACTCTGAAACAGTTGCAGGAATTTATGACAAAGAGTGGTCATTGTGTGCATGTGGCAACAATATCACAAATTCTCCACAAATGTGGCATGTATTTTAGGGTTGCAAGAAAAAAGCCACTCCTCAAGAAAGGCCGCATGAACGCACCTTGAAGATTCTGAGGCCACATGGAAAAAGGTGTTATGGTCAAATGAATTATTTGGCCTCAACACCAAACGATATATCTGGCAGAAATCCAATACAGCTCACCATCCAAATAACACTATTCCTACAGTAAAGCATGGAGGTGGTAATATCCTGTTATGGGGGTGTTTCTCTGCAGCAGGGACTGGAGCACTTGTCAGGATAGAAGGAAAATGGATGGGGCAAAATACCATCAAATTCTTGAGGAAAGTCTGCTGTCCTCTGCCAGAAAGTTGTCAATGGGAAGAAGGTTTACCTTCCAACATGACAATGACCCAAAGCACACAGCAAAACTGACCACACAGTGGTTGAAGGAGAAAAAGGTGAATGTCCTTGCATGGCCTAGTCAGAGCCCAGACTTAAACCCCAATGAAAATCTGTGGAATGGCTTGAAGACTGCAGTCCATAAATGGTCACCATCAAATTAAACTGAACTTGAGCAGTTCTGACATGTTGGTGTTATACTTTCCACTTGGATGTTATAAGTTGCACTGAGTAAATACAGCTGGATAAAAGAAAAACTATGTCCGTCTTCATTTCAGGCCGAAATGAAACAAAATGTGATTATTTTAAAGACGGGTGATTCTTTTCTATACCCACTGTACATTCCTCTGATCAACCTTCAAGTTGCAGAAATGATCTTTCTGATCCCATTTATGATCTAAACAGATAAATCATTGTTTTCATTGCATGTTCATATACTCATTCATTCATACTCATATGCTTTATTTACTCATTATGATGATTATTATGGCTGATATTTAGGTCAATTTGATGGATTCTACATAGATTCCGATTCATTATACAGTATACTGTAAGCTCACTACAATGGTTAATACATAATGGTGTTGTAGAACAGTCAGGTCCATAAAAATTTGAACATTGACAAAGTTAGTTATTTTAGGTGTCTACCATATTGGGGTTACATTAAATGATTAATTATTGAATTACCTTAAATTACATTTACAGTATTTACATCCAAATTGGGTGAACTGTGTAGGAATTACAGCACTTTTTGTGTGGTCTCCACTTTTTAAGGGACCAAAAGAAATTGTACAAACTAACAATCATAAATTAAATTGCTATTTTTAATACTTGGTTGCAAATCCTTTGCAGACAATGACTGCCTGAAGTCTGGGACCCACAGACATCACCATACGTCAGGTTACTTCCCTGGTGATGTTCTGCCAGGCCTTTACTGCAGCTGTCTTCAATTCCTGCTTGTTCTTAGGGAGTTTTTCCTTCAGTTTTGCCTTCAGCAACTGAAATCCATGCTCAACTGGATTCAGGTCAGGTGATTGACTTGGCCATTGCAGATCAAGCCTTAAAAATGGCTTGGGGTGCAAAGTATGCTTTGTGTCATTGTCCATCTGCACTGTGAAGTGCCGTCCAGTGGGTTTTGACGCATTTGGCTGAATCTAAGTAGATAATATAGCCTTATATACTAATTAATCCTGCTGCTTTTGTCAGCAGTCACACCATCAATAAATACAAGGGAACCAGTTCCATTGGCAGCCATAAATGCCCACTCCATAAGATGAGGTGGTATGCTTTGGATCATGAGCAGTTCCTTCTATTCTCCATACTCTTCTCTTCCCATCATCAAGTTGATGTTTGTCTCATCTGTCCATAGGAAGTTTTCCAGAACTGTACAGGTATTTTTAGATGTTTTTGGAAAACACTAATCTGGTCTTCCTGGTCTTCCATTCTAGGCTTACCAGTGGTTTAAATCTTGTGGTAAACCTTCTGTATTTACACGTGTTTAGTACTCTCTTGATTGTTGACTTTGACACAGATATGCCTACCTCCTGGATGGTGTTCTTAATTTGGCCAACTGTTGGGAAAGAAATTTTCTTCACCACTGAAATAATTATTCTGTCATCCACCAGCTGTTTTCTGTGGTCTTTTGGGCCTTTTGGTGTTCCTGAGCTCACAAGTGTGTTCTTTCTTTTTAAGATTATTTAATTTTAACGCCAATATACTGTGGTAGACAGCTAACAATAATAACATTTTCCAAAATTTATGTTTATGTATATTAATATTTGAATTATTATGAAAATTAAAATAGTGTTTGAATAGCAACATTTGTTGTGACAAACATCGTGTGCAGAGATAGCAAGTGAAATAACGGAGCTGTTGTATAGACTGATGAATGACTTTGATGATGTGCTGTCTCTCTCTCAGGTCCCACTGCAGCCTGGCCAGTCCTTCAAGTTCACTGTGCTGGAGACACTGGACCGCATTAAAGAGGAGTTCCAGTTTCTCCAGGCCCAATACCACAGGTGAGGTCATGACCCTGGGGCTGCTGGATGAATTTAACTCTAACACTGCATAATTCTCAGTCCAGTCTGCTTTAGTCTCACCCATCCCTGGCATCTATTACAGGAAGTGCTTTATTTGAAGTCTGTCTACACAACAGCTTTATAAAAAAATGTATAAGCATTGAAAAACATTTATGGAATAACATATGAGTATATCAGAAATTGCATTATTTGGAAATTATGCTGTGAATGGAGTAAGCAAGTATCACTTCATGATTCATGAATTGGCATTGGAAGCTAGCAAAAAACAAATAACAGGGCAAATTTATTTACACATTATGCAAAAATCTAAAACCATTAGTGAAAATGCTTCCATTTTACTGTAATGTAATAAAAATAAATTTCATTACAAATAACATTTATATCAACAACTGGAGACAAAAGTAAAATAACATGAAGTTCTTAAAGTGTGCACTCGAGCTCTCATGGACTCAAGTTTGTGTTGAACCTGATGATATGTGTTAGATCAAATCCAGTGGAGTTTCATCTGAGTCATTTCCCTTCAGTAGTGAATAAAACAAAGGCGCTAACATGGTCAACATCGCAAATTTGCTTAAATTTGAATAGTGACCTAGTGCGGAATCTTGAATGCTAAATAATCAAGATATTGAACATTTCCTTTCATTTCCTTTCAAAATTCAGTCCACATTATCAGAGCCTTTTCACACTGAACAAAATATAAGAGAAACAGCCCTTGACTGTTCATGGCCCTTGTGTTCATGTGAATCACAAGCTGACATGCACTAAACGGTGACAGAATTTGAGTAGACTGGACTATGTAACTATTAATATAAATAGAGCTTGTGTTTATGTTTACATTTATTAATTTGACAGATGGTTGTGTCCTAAGAAATAAGGCTGAATCATATCAAGGCTTTATTGTACTTAGCAAGTTTAATATAGCCTCAACCCCAAAATCAATTAAGGTCACGTTCATGCTCCACAAGACAAGACGTTCCATAAATGCAAGGCTACAGCATGTAATCTGTTTTGCAAGCCTGGCGATGGTAAGCTGTACAGATTTGCACTGCTAGAATGATGCCTTGTTTTTCTGTTGTGAGAAAAGGAAACTTACCATTGTCAACAATGCTCAGGCTCGGATGGAAATGCAGGGTTTGGTTTATTGAGTAAACCAGGGCAGATGAACCAAAAAAGCAATGTAATTATCAGAACCAAAAAAATCAAGCAAAGGGTTAAGTGATCTACAAACAGACTGAAATAGGAAAAGACCAAAAATAGAAACAGACAAAACCACAGGAATACATGGCTTATGTTACCTTCAAGTCCTTGGAAGTTCATACATATGAGTTCGGAGGTTGTGATTACGACCTGGTGTGGGTTTCATCAGGTGGTTTTGGTCAGAAAAAATGGCTGGTACTAGTAAGAAATTGACACCATTAGAAACCTTCTTTTCTATTAATTTTTTTGTATCAATGACAAGAAATTAATTTCACCTTACTGAAAGACAACTAAACAGTTATTGATGCACCCAACTTGGAAAGTCTGGCCTCATAGAAAAATACAAGTTCCTGAGTTGTAATTACAACATTGTGGTTATTTTCATGTGTATTCACCTAGTAATTAAGATATTTTTCCAACAGGACTTGAAACATTAGTAACAAGCAAGACCTCACAAAGTTATTTAAAGGAGTGTGTGTAAATGTGAACAAGTGTGTTTGATTAGAAGTCTGGAGAGTGTGAATAGGGATATGCTGCTTGTGTCTTGTTGGTCATTGGCTGGAGTTCTCTGGCTGTCTGGGGATCATGGGAAATGTATTTTTTTGTGTATGATAGATGCTAGAAAAGAAAAGTTATGAAAGTATTATTTAGATTTGAACACCATAAATATCACATTTTCTAGCATTAGTCATAACCCATAATGTGATTGAAGACTTATATTGAATAGTAAATTAGTTTTAAAAAAAAGTCATTAGGCAACAGAAAAAGGAACATGTGCGTATACATTTATCTTCATCAAGGAATCCAGATACAATAAAAATGCAGACTGGAAAAACATCCAACTGTTGCCTTTCACAAGTTTAATACTTATACTAATAATAGATTTTTTCACTGAGATTTAGATTTTTTTCACACCCCCTCATTTCTTAAACGACAGTGACACTTTTCATATCTTGACCAGTCGAAACAGATTAATTCTCCTTAAAGAATATTTAAAAAATATTAAAAATTCAAAATAAATTTTATTTATTTATTTATCTATCTATCTATTTATTTATTTATTTTTTTTAAAAATTCCATTAAAAAAAGCAACATATTTTATAAGGCTGGCAATCAGCTAAGGACTAATAATCCGATAGCGCTAATAGGCAGGTGGAGTTTTTGAGACCATATGCATTTTGTTCTTGATTTATTGAATTAGATTTGCTAATTTTGCCAAGAATTACTTTTTTCTCACAGGATTCTTTATGCTTTTAGCTGCTAAAACTGTTATGTATCTATATTTATCTGAAGCAGAGCTGTTTTTTTTTTTGTTACCTGAACTAACAGTTGTGTTATTTCAATCCATAGTCTGAAGCTGGAGTGTGAGAAGCTGGCTAGTGAGAAGACCGAGATGCAGAGACACTATATCATGGTGAGTCCTGGCTGGGCTTGCTCGGTCAAATCCTGTATAGTGTGTGAGCGGGTAAAGTGAGAAAAAGGTCTAACTCTCTATTTTGGCATGGGGTCGGGATTGCAACTAGAACATATGTGTTTGATGGGGGCAGACAGGGTTCGAGACACACCTAAGAGTAGATATAGCACAAAAATAAATCTAACAACTACTAAACCTGATATATAGGCTATCATCAGGGGGCTGTAATAGAGGTCTACTAGCAACCGATGATGATGCTCCAGCTATATTAACACATATACCTTTGTGGTCAGCGTCAAGGTCGTTTGATGTCTCTGTTCTCACAGGTTATTGTAGTCCACACTGTTTGTACGCTGTTTGATGTCCACCATACCAAGCTAGAAAGCAAAAAGTACATTACTTCATTACTTCATTAGGGATTAACATTATGCTAGTAAGATTACAATTAAGATTTATACAATTTTGTATAAATGCAATTAATATTTTATCTATATTTCAAATACAAAACACAATCTGATAAATTATTTCAAAAAGAATTTCTGGCAAAAGAAAATGTGTATGACTGTGTGCTTCCATTAACTACAGTCATGTGGAAATCCTAAAAATGATGTGAAAGTGATTAGGGAGAAAAGACTACACTAACCAAAGTCCACGGCTGTTTTTCATCTGTGCACATATAGTAAGAAGCGTCAAAACAGCAGTGTAAAAGATAGGTTTAATGATTGGTCAGGCTTGTGGTGATGTTTGATCTTGTTTTTGTTCATTAAATCATGACAACTTTTGTTTCTTCGTCAGTCCAGGCAGATCACGAGTGTCCTCTGTGTATATGTTTATGTTTAGATATATCTAGATACAGCATTGAAACTTACCCCCCCCCGACCAATTCATGGTTGTATTTATTGGAAATACCTGTTTGCATCACTCTTTGCGTTGCATTTTGTCTTTTTAGATAGACCAACTTTTCCACCAATTTGTATAAAATAACTGGATAGAAAACCCTATGCATATGTAAGGGGAATTAAAACATTTTTTAAGAGTCCTAATGTGTGCCATGTGTTTGCGTTGATGTTCTGTATATTCACTGCTGTGTACAGTATGTGTCACTATGTGTGTTTTCACTGTGATCTGTAAAGAGGACAAGAAGGAAGAAGAATGTACAGTATAGTGAGGAAGTGCAAGTGATAATAGAGAGAAGAATATAGAGAAGAGGGAGAGAAAAAAGGAACGAGTAAGAGGAAATTTAGACAAGTGAGAATGTGACAGTAGGCTGAATGGGAGATGAAAAAAGACAAAGAAGAAAACTGTGACAGAAATGGATGAAGAAAGCATGGAGAAAAGCAGGGAGAGAGATGGAGATCACAAGCACAGACATGTAAATAATGTGAAGCACTCTGAAAAAGCAGCTAGCCCAGCGGGCTATTTTTAGGCAGTTAATCCTGTCATGTACACCAAGACTTGTTTCGACAG
The DNA here is from genome assembly GCA_023630585.1 of Cranoglanis bouderius. Taxonomy (NCBI): domain Eukaryota; kingdom Metazoa; phylum Chordata; class Actinopteri; order Siluriformes; family Cranoglanididae; genus Cranoglanis; species Cranoglanis bouderius. The sequence continues at coordinate 12,499,764 of CM042553.1, read as the reverse complement.
CCTTTATTTTCATGCATTTATAATTCATCATCGCTTGCCCTCTCCCATTCCTGAACGGGATGTTTTTTTTTTTTCTGATTTTCAGAAATGTGAATGATTTATTTGATGATGGGCATGAAATACTACTTCAGCCTCATTAGAGATGGTGGATTAGTGGTATATACAGTGCCCTCCACTAATATTGGGACCCTTGGTAAATATGAGCAAAGAAGCCTGTGAAAAATTGTCTTTATCGTTTAACCTTTTGATATTTTGCTAAAAGAAATTCACAAAAATACTTTGCCTCATGGATATCAAACAATTGCAAACACAGCAGGTTTATAAAAAATCTTTGTTAAATATAGATGTGCAACAATTATTGGCACCCCTGTGAAGTATATTCCCATTGATATTTTACATTTTGTTTAGTACACCTGGGTGACTAGGAACAGGAAATTGTTCAACCATGACTTCCTGTTTCACAGGAGTATAAATATGAGGTAACACATAGGCCAAATTCCCTTAGTCATTCATAACAATGGGTAAGACCAAGGAATATAGCTGTGATGTGCAGCAAAATGTTGTTGAGCTTCACAAAATGGGAAGTGACTATAAGAAAATAGCACAAGCATTGAAAATGCCCATTTCCACCATCAGGGCAATAATTAAGAAGTTCCAGTCAACTGGAAATGTTATGAATCAACCTGGAAGAGGACGTGTGTCTATATTGTCTCAATGCACTGTGAAGAGGATGGTTCGAGTGGCCAAAAAAATCTCCAAGGATCATAGCTGGAGAATTGCAGAATTTAGTTGCGTCTTGGGGTCAGAAAGTCTCCAAAACTACAATCTGAAGTCACCTACATCACCACAAGTTGTTTGGAAGGGTTTCAAGAAAAAAATCTCTACTTTCATCCAAAAACAAACTCAACCATCTTCAGTTTGCCAGACACTACTGGAACTTCAAATGGGATCAGGTTCTACGGTCAAATGAAACTAAAATAGAGCTTTTTGGCAATAAACACCAGAGGTGGTTTTGGCGCACACAGAGAGGTAGCCATATGGAAAAGTACCTCATGCCCACGGTTAAATATGGTGGTGGCTCTTTAATGTTTTGGAGCTGTTTTTCTGCCAGAGGACCTGGACATTTTGTTAGGATACATGGCATCATAGACTCTATCAAATATAAACAGATATTAAATGAAAACCTGACTGCCTCTGCCAGAAAGCTTCAAATGGGCCATGGTTGGATCTTCCAGCAGGACAGTGATCCAAAACGTACATCAAACTCAACGCAGAAAACCGCAAAATCAAGGTCCTACCATGGCCATCCCAGTCCCCTGACTTGAAACCCATAGAGAACCTGTGGGGTGAACTGAAGAGGAGAGTCCACCAGCATGGACCTCGAAATTTGAAAGATCTGGAGAGATTCTGTATGGAGGAATGGTCTCAGATCCCTTGCCATGTATTCAGCAACCTCATCAGACATTATAGGAGAAGACTCAGAGCTGTTATCTTGGCAAAGGGAGGTAGCACAAAGTATTGACTAAAAGGGTGCCAATAATTGTTGCACACCTATATTTAACAAAGATTTTTTTATAAACCTGTGTTGTTTGCAATTGTTTAAGCATCATGCATGTTTGTGATACTCAAAAATGAATTAGAATAATTTTCTTCTAATGGCTTAAAGAAACAGTTTTCCAAAAATGGGAAGAAAAAAAACCCAACATATGTGAATTAAATATTTGTCTGAACTATTGTTTCATTATCATACATAGGCTATAAAGGGATGATAATTATATATTATATATATAATATATACTGTACATTATTTATACGAAAGGCAAAGTATGTTCAATTTTATATGAGGATTTCTCTGAAAATTGCTTACCTGTGGAATTAGAATCATGCCATTAGAAATCGCAATTTAAATGAATAGTCTTAATTTGAATATTTTACCATTTAAAATAGAAAACTGAAATTGAATTTCATGATTTGAAAAGAGCTGAATTAAACTGAATTACATGCTTAAGGGTGGGTGAATGTTGAAGATGAATTTAACAATGAGAGTACGCATATAATTATTTTCTAAAAAGCATTCAGTCTCTTTATTAATTCACATTTTTAGATTTGCTTTCAAAATAACATCCAGGTAACTCTCCACTTGTTGAGATTAATTTTATTTAGAACGTTTTACTTTGGTATCTCATGTATAAAAAAGAATGAAAAAAGGTTTTTCATACCATAAATCTTGGCTGGGAAGATATTTTGAAAGTGAATTAATAGCAAGACTTTGTCAAAATTCTTTATAAGCGTATTTAATTTTGAATTTCAAATGTTGAATCCCACACCTTGCGATTTTGCAGCTTTTCTGCAGATTTGGGCCAAGATGCATCATGTGTTGTCATTGCAATGCGCATTCAGTCAAAACCCTCTTCGATTCATGTGCATCGAACAGGAGTACAGCTAAAAGGTCTCATTTACCAACAAACATCACTGTGAAAGACCGTGCAAAACAATTACGTGCAATTGCGATTTCACCTGTTCAAGTAGTTTTCCGCAAAAAAGCACAAAAAACTCCACAAATTGAATCATAAATTTTGAAAAAAGCCACAGCAAAAATATCAAGTATTTTTGGCCACAAAATAATAATAATAATTACAAAATAATTCTGCAAAATCCTGTACAAACTGCTTAAGCAAGTCAGAAAATTCAATTTCAGATAGAACGATGCAAATTCAGAATAATAACATTCAAGTTCAGATATTTGCCTGAAATTTCTAAATGGCATGATTCTAACTCCATATTTAAGCCCTAAACTCTTTGGATCGATCGGTGGATTCAGACGTTTCTCATTCTCATAACTACAGTACATAGTGCATTAATTTAACTGTAGTGACTGAATAATCCATAGTAGTTCATGAATAATATGTTTTAAGGTAAGTAACGGAATAGTAAGTCTGGACAGAGAATTACTTTGAATTTGCATGATGTAATCTCATGTTTTAAACTACGCTTAGCCTTCTGTTCTAAGTGAGTTTCAAGTAAACAGGTTTTGTGTTCTTTTCTCTGTACAGGAAAACATGCACGCACACATACAGAAGCAGTGGATGGAGATTAGGTTCTAAATTATTTGCCTTAAATATGACTTAAATTTCTTTGCTATTTTACACTTCACAAACAGAGATCTCAGCTAAGTGTGTTAACATGAAGGAATGTGTGTTTGTGTGTGTGTGTGTGTGTGTGTGTGTGTGTGTGTGTGCTTGACAGGTGTGAGGTCAGTCTACTGCTAATAATGAAAGTGGTATGCATGGTCACTCGACCACTTGGGTTCACTGGTGAAGTCATGGTTCTGAGCTGGTCAAGGATAGAGGGTGAGATAAAAAGAGAGAAAGAGAGAGGAGGAGGGGTGGACGGGGGGATTAATGCACTGCTCTGCACTGTAACTCCCCTGGCCAGCTCATCTGTCTGATTCACACTGACACTCTCAGCTGTATCCAGGAACATTACTGCCACAGATTGCCCTCACGCCTACAGAGAGAGAGAAAGAAGGAAGGGAGAGACAGAGCGAATGTAAGCTTGAGAGAGACAGAGAGCGATGGGTGTTCAAAACAGAGTACTAAAAGAGGAAAAGAAAAAAACAGGGATGAATACAGCTAGATTGAGGGCAGTGAGAAAAAGAGTGATAAATAACATAAAAGCACAGAGAGAGCTGAGGTGAGGGAGAAATAATGATTAGGGGAGAGGAACGATAAAGTGAGAGAGGCAGAGAGAGGGAGGAAGGAATAAGAGTAGTTCTGAAACTGCTTAGTCCTCAGTAAACATTTATATAGCGGGAGTGTGTGTAGAATATATTGGAGGTGAAATTAAAATTTGTCATTTCATTGTGGGCTTTTTATTCTTCATATGTTTCATCCAAAAATTCAATCGATTTTTTTTAAGTGTACTAATAGTAGAAAGATTTCTGTGCTTTGTATCATATTTTAATCACTGCAGTTGCATACAGAGTCTGTTTTATTGCATCATCAACACCACGTTTTAAAATTGTTTTCAAGTTCATGGAGGATTGTAAATTTACCATATCAACTACATACTCTTTTTTTTTTTTCTTCTATCTTTTCATGATATTTTTTTAACCATGTCATCATTGTAGATGCCATTTAAAACCCCTGCCAAATTATTGCCATGATTAGCTTCTTACTATTCTACAGCCTCAATTGTAAATCCTAATTTCACCCGCTCCCACAGAGAGTCTGACCAACTCCGCCAGCTCTCACAGTTATCGTTTTTGTTTGCACCTGTCCAGTATATTTTCTAACAAACCTAGTTGGTTGTTTTCCAAAATATAAACACATTAGTAATTTACCACAGAGGCCCGGACCTGGATAAAACATTACTTAGGACAAATAAATGAACATTGTAAACACATTGGAAAATAGTGGCTATGCACCATGACCTGTCCAGTACACTCCCATGATAATCAGCGTGGCCCTTCTTTATCTCACAGTCTGACTGCACACTACCATCCGCATAACAGTTTAAAATAAAACCATCCACTATGAACTTTTTTGTTGGATTCCATGGATAGTCCAGGTGTATATCTTATTATTGGCTGTAAAACAAAGTAGACTTTTTTCCCTCTGGTTTGAGTATAGGAGTATACTGGGAGTTGGTGACATCTAATGAGTTTTGTGTACGAATCGGAGATGGGACTGTGTCTAGGTCAAATGCCCAGTTTACACCTTACAAGAATTGATTCTAAGAGATTAGAAAAAGGCACAATTCCAGGGATTCCAGAGAACCACCATTGGGCCATTGAGCAAAATTTTTAACCTTCAACTACTAAGACTATGTTTGGATGGTATCCTTTTTTTCCCGCTCTCGATTTTCCATTTTAAATAATTGAGATAAGCGGTTTTGTCATCCAGGAAAACGAGCATTTCCACCATTTCAAGTTTAAGCAAAGTATGGGAATGCATAATAATATTACCAGCTGTGCAATCAGGAACTGCGGCACTTGTGAGAACTCTGCTGGAAGATGGATTTCTAAGTGATACTGCAGTAATGCGCAGTAAACAGTAAAATAAAATAGAATAAATAAATAAACAAGCAAATAAATAAATAAAGGTACAGTTCAAGATAATCCTTTTACAAATCAGTTGTCTAATGTCCACATAGCTGACATTTTCACTGTTCTGCTCTCAAAGTGTCTCAAAAGTGTCTGAGCAGGACTGAGCAGGAGAGAGCCGTTAAAAAAAAAGCACTTTCTAATTATTATCACCATTAACATTATTTGAAAAATTTTAGATTTGCCACTTCATATTTAATCTTTTTGGGTCAAAATCTTCATCTTTTTTGATGAAGCCATTTTGACCATCCATTTTTGGACAACATTTTTCAGTGACGTCACTAATAAATGTAGTTATCGGATGTTTAATATATACTTCTCTAATGCATACATTGACATATTTGCTTTCACATTAATGAACTCTAAACTTTCTCCATTTACCGTGACAGAAAGTGATGGCCCTGCGCGAGTCCAGTCGAGAGCATTTGAGATGTGGCGACGGGTGTAGACCAGATGGTGTCAGTTAATATTAGACAGTTCATAACACCTGAGCACATCAGTCCAGATTCATATATCTATATGGTCATTTCCTGTATTATTGGGGAGAATAAGACTGCTCTTTTGGTATATTATTTGAGTGACAACACCTACTATCATATTCTATCATTCAAAAAACAAAAGCATTGCAAAAATGCTGCTTGGTCATTTCTGTTTTTAAAAAAAAATTTTTTTATCACTGTCAGTAATTATGTGATGTGACGCCCACACGTATTTAATCAGACATCAATAATTCTTGTGTAACTATAATTACATAGATGAAGGCTTTAACTGAAAAATTACATCAGAGTTGGTAATTGCTCATTCTCTGATGGTCAGGTGCTTGCTCCTTACATGATTACCAAGTCACTAGGTTAGAAATGTGTTTGATAAAGAAAATCATGTGAGGATGAATCTTTTCTGGTCTGAATGAGAGGATCTAAGAGGAAGGTGATGACAGAAGCTGTTGTCATGAACACATTGCATCAGCTACTACAACTTCCAGGTTCTGTGAGGTTATAGGACATTCACAGTTTCTATTCTTATTCATATTGTCCACTCTTTAACATCACAACATACAGAGTTTGTAGTAGCATACAACTTCATTTAATGCAAATTAACATCAACTGATTGAAATTTACATGGTCTAAATCTGTCTTGTTAATGTAATCTTATATTGAACACACACTTCTGTTGTAGTAGTAGTAACTACTTAAAAATTGGCACATAATTTAAATTTGCGAGTGAGGCGAGGACTCATTAAGCACAGCTTAAGTGCATTTGCTTGTTTGATTATAAAACGTGGCTCTGATTGAATGGAGGTCACTAGGTTGCTTCTCTATGTGGTAAGTTTGTTAATGACTAGAGACACTAGAAGTTTGTGTTGATAATAAATCCATAACCCTGTGGGAACCAATTTAAAATGAGCTCAAGTTCATTTAACTATGAGTAGGCGATAAGGTGGTGAAGACTGTGCTGAGACACACAGCAGTTCATCTGTCCTGTCAGTTCTGGTGTATAGATTGTGTGGTTTTTGTTTTAAATATATGGGGATTTCATTACTTAATTGTTATGTCCCCAGTCTGTTGTATGAACACTGTACATCTCTCCGTTCAAGATCATACAACAGAGATGACAGCATCTAATGATATCAGTTATTTATGCTTCCCACTGTCTTTATCTAGGTAAACTTTAGGAGTTCATGAGCATTGGTATCTAGACAATAAAGCACAAAAAGTTGTCTTTGGTCTCTATGGCCACCAAAATAATGAGCTGCTAATTATTAAGTAGTGGTAACACCAGACTGACTTTTACCTTGCTATTTTCTTACTGTTGTGTGGTGGACATCTGGGGGGGAAATTATCTAGCTAATGTTATGTCTACATTTTCTCCAAGATCACACCCACCAGAAACATACTGTTAATGCATGGGCATCTGACTGCTATTTTCCTTTCATGACAGTCATAAAAATGTAAAGACTTGTAAATTTTATACTATACTAGTGCTCAGATCTACAAATGACTACAAATAAGTTGGTTGATCAACAGTAATAATTTTTGACTACAGTTGTAGACAGTTTATTATGTCAGTCCGTACAGGATTTCGCGGAGTTTTTTTGTGATTGTTGCAGCCAAAAATGCTTGATTTTGCAGCATCTTTTTAAGACAAAATTGGTGATGCAACTTGCGAAGTTTTTCGTGCCTTTTTTGTGCAAAACTACTTGAATTGGTGAAATTGCAATTGCACAAAATTGTTTTGCATGGACCTGCACAGTTATGTTTGTTGGTAAATGAGACCTGTACTCATGTTTGACGCACGTGAATTGAAGAGGACTTTTACTGGATGCGCGTTGTGATGACGTCACATGACGCATCTTGGCCCAAATCTGCGGTAATTTTGAAAAATTGCAAGCTTGTCTGAATATTGCAGAGTTTGCTTGATTTTACATTCATTTCTGCGATCGCAATCCTGGAGAGACTGTTATGTGGACATACTTACTGTATGTTAATTTTGTAACAATTGTATAAAAAGCTGGTCACTTTTAAATACAAACATCTCTGCAGATATCAGTTCACCCAGTATCATTTACGCTGTTAGCATGGAGCCGTTCCTTTCAGCAACTTGCTCTAGAGATTTTGTGGTAAAATTCTGTTTTTACTCTCCGCCTGCTAGGATTGTTCTTGTTATGAATGTTGACACCTTCATACAATAAGAATCTTGAAGCATGTTCAATTGTCTGATGCATGAAAGATAGAAAAAAGACAAAAGATGCAAGCAGTTTAATATGATTCAGTGCAGGATAATTCATAATTAAATAGTCCAACAATAGCAAAAATGCCTTGTTGGAATTGCTAAAAAGGTTCTCACTCCCTATGTCCTCTCTTCAGGTACTCCCAAACAGTGACTCTGCAGAGTAAAAAATGCCCTTCAAAGCCGCCTTCTGTGTGTGTGTGTCTGTGTGTGCGCGTGTGTCTTTATCCACCTGTGTGTCCGTAGCGACAATTTTATATATGAAAAACTTAATCACTATCGCTCACCATCCAATCAATATAACCTACACCCTGTTCTTTTTGCATTTCTAATACAGCCATTAGATGTAAAAATGCCACCATGCTGTTTGACAGAACGGCATCATGATAAACTTTTGATAATGTTAATGAAAACCTCATGTCTAGTAGAAATAGAAATGAAGACGTTTTAAAGACCAGATAACAACCCTCAGAGGAAAGCTCTTCTTGAGTAATGTGGAATTTTGGATTGTTAGAAAAATAATAAATTCTGTTGAGGACTTAGGATTTATACTAATTATCACAAAATCAAGTAGACATATGAATCAAAAGAGAGATATTCAGGGCAAAATCTCAAAAGCCATATCCTAAATATTGAAGCCAGTGTGCCAGGTTGTGCAACTGCTGAATCTTTACACCCCTAAGCACTTTATATTAATAATAATACTGAACAAACTCAGACTACTCCAAGCAAATGAAAGACTGTAATTGTGGAAAAAAGCTTTAAACGGTTTTACTAATGCTGGTTCACGTTCAGTGTAGCCCTGGGTCTCATGATGATGTAATATTGATATTATGACAAATTATGTCACACAAATTATGTCACAGTATGCTTTTCTGATATTGTATATACAGTGGGGGAAAAAAGTATTTGATCCCCTGCTGATTTTGTACGTTTGCCCACTGACAAAGAAATGATCAGTCTATGATTTTAATGGTAGGTGAATTTTAACAGTGAGAGACAGAATAACAACAAAAACATCCAGGAAAACGCATTTCAAAAAAGTTAGAAATTGATTTGCATTTTAATGAGGGAAATAAGTATTTGACCCCTTTGACTTAGTACTTGGTGGCAAAACCCTTGTTGGCAATCACAGAGGTCAGACGTTTCTTGTAGTTGGCCACCAGGTTTGCACACATCTCAGGAGGGATTTTGTCCCACTTCTCTTTGCAGATCCTCTCCAAGCCATTAAGGTCATTTTCAATGCCCTGGCTGAGGGAAGGAGGTTCTCATCCAAGATTTGACGGTACATGGCCCCGTCCATCGTCCCTCTGATGCGGTGCAGTTGTCCTGTCCCCTTAGCAGAAAAACACACCCAAAGCATAATGTTCCCACCTCCATGTTTGACGGTGGGGATGGTGTTATGACTTGGGGTCATAGGCAGCATTCCTCCTCCTCCAAACACGGCGAGTTGAGTTGATGCCAAAGAGATCTGACCACACCTGACCACAACACTTTCACCCAGTTCTCCTCTGAATCATTCAGGCAAACTTCAGACAGGCCTGTACATGTGCTTTCTTGAGCAGGGGGACCTTGTGGGCGCTGCAGGATTTCACTTCTTCATGGCGTAGTGTGTTACCAATTGTTTTCTTGGTGACTATGGTCCCAGCTGCCTTGAGATCATTAACAAGATCCTCCCGTGTAGTTCTGGGCTGATTCCTCACCTTTCTCATGATCATTGAAACTCCACGAGGTGAGATCTTGCATGGAGCCCCAGACCGAGGGAGACTGACAGTTTCTTCCATTTGCGAATAATCGCACCAACTGTTGTCACCTTGTCACCAAGCCGCTTGGCGATGGTCTTGTAGCCCATTCCAGCCTTGTGTAGGTCTACAATCTTGTCCCTGACATCCTTGGACAGCTGTTTGATCTTGGCCATGGTGGAGAGTTTGGAATCTGATTGATTGATTGCTTCTGTGGACAGGTGTCTTTTATACAGGTAACAAGCTGAGATTAGGAGCACTCCCTTTAAGAGAGTGCTCCTAATCTCAGCTCATTACCCGTGTAAAAGACACCTGGGAGCCAGAAATCTTGCTGATTGATAGGGGATCAAATACTTATTTCCCTCATTAAAATGCAAATCAATTCATAACTTTTTTGAAATGCCTTTTTCCTAAATTTTTTTGTTGTTATTCTGTCTCTCACTGTTAAAATACACCTACCATTAAAATTATAAACTGATCATTTCTTTGTCAGTGGGCAAACGAACAAAATCAGCAGGGGATCAAATACTTTTTCCCCCACTGTATCATGATGAATTTTAAATAAAATGTCAAAAGGTTTTTACACAAATTGAATTGCAAACTGACTAGAAGCAGGTGATTTGATGTTGTAATTTCATACTTAATATTTAAAATTGTAAAATGTTATAAAATGTTATAAACATTATATAAATCATCAGACAGTTTTTTAAAATGAAACACTACTCTATTGCTGGGACTTGTGTATCGTGTATTGTGTATCGTAGAAATGCCTTCAACAATAGTGATATGATATTTTTGTCACATTGCCCACCTCCAATCCAGTGTATCTGAATCCAGGAACATGAAAGCTAAGCCCCAGCAGTGGCCATACACACACACACACACACACACACACACACACACACACACACACATACACATATATACACACACACACACACAAACACACACACATTGAGTGATGAATGTTCAGCATCGCAGCTGGACGTAGCGCAGCAGTACATTCGGACAGTAAACAGCTGCCAAGTTGAACCAGAGGACACTTACCACACTCATTAGTCTGTAGGACCCATTAGACTGTGTGTGTGCATACACACACATACACATATTCATGCACACACTGCAGCATCGGCAAGGGGGCAGGCTCAGCCGTGCTGAACTGAGCTACATCCACCGCATGCCGTGTGCAATCTGCTCCCAAACCAACACGCAACACACACACACACACACACACACACACACAGAAACAACGAGAATGCAGTGACATGCAAGGCGGATTATGTAACTTAAGAGAGGTAGTGGGTGGTCATTATGAGCCCAATAAATCCCACAATGCCACATCCTGCCACCCTTATTTTGAGATTTCAGTACTTTACCCATCATGTTCAGTTCACTACATTGGAAGTCTTATTGTCCCAAGCCGTTTTATTATATTCTATGATTTATATCAATCTATCCAATGTATCATACCTTCATATCCTTTGGGAGCCTTCAGATGTATAAGTACAGGTATGAGTACATATAAGCGAAAGCAGGAATGTGACACAAAATCACGTGATTTAAATTTTTTGTATTTTATATTTCACAATAATCCCTCATTACATTCACATAACTAATTTATAAATGGATGAAAGAGGCCTATTGTTTTTTTTTTGTTGTTTGTTTTTTTGTTTTGTTTTTTTTAATATAAAATTGAGGTTGACTGAGAAATATGGATGCACAGCTCATTTCATTTGAGTCCACGTCCTCATTCAGACAAAGAAACTGACACTGAACGTTTTAAAGGCATATATAAACCCTGCCAGTAAATAAAGAAATGTTATAAGAACTCTACTTCAGATTTAGAGAAAGATATTGCCTCACTGCACTAGCTTGCTAACTAGGTTAAATAAGTTTATTTTGACAATAAGTGTGTAGCTCCTGTTTATCAGTGGAGGTGATGAATGGAGATTGTATCCACTTCATGTGTAACAAACTGTATTAACAATGCACTTTTGCCAGTTTTATTACTGTTAGCCAACAGTCAATAGTTTGGTGATTATCAAGTTTTTTTTATTTTTATTAAGTCTAAAATTAATCAGAAATTCCTCAAATGGAAATCTTATGTCAACATTGATTACACAGATAGGTGTTGACATGCTATGGCATTACTGCCTGTCGCACCTCCTCCGGTGCCCACAGGATTACTGCTCTTCCTTCAGCCTTGCTGTAAGACTGTAGTAAGACTGTAGCAAGCCCCACTGGCACCGTTAACAAGGCTATGTGACAAGAAAAAAAAAATCCATAGCCTATGGTAATGTAAGATAACCAAAGAAAACATCCGCACAATTTGTAATTCCTTCTCTGAAAATTGGGAAGGTTCCCAGCCCTGGTCCTGGAGTACCCCCTGTCCTGCACATTAGTAGTGTTTTCCTTGCTCCCAAAACACCTGGTTCAATTAATCATCTAATTAGCAGCCCTTCCTGAATTGAAGTGTGTGTTAGAGTAGAGAAAACATTAACATGTGCAAGATAAGGGGTTCTCCAGGACCAGGGTTGGGAACCTATGCTTTAGATCAATCAATATACAGACATACAGTACTGTGCAAAAGTTTTAGGCATCCTATTTTTTTTTTTCTTTTTTTTAGTACAAACTTTGATTTTTTATTATTTTATGACTTCTACATTATCAAGTCAGTACAAAAAAACATTTTAGATTCCCAAACATTAGTTTTCCAGCACAAAATTAAATGTTACAGAAAAATGTTTGTATGTCATTAAAGAAAGCAGCAAAGAGTCACTTTTCAGACAAAAAACACAATGAAGGCTGCTGGGTTTTGCTGGAAAAAATAAGAAGCAAAGTCTCCAGAAGAACTGTGTCTGGTTCTGCAAGATGCTCAATAAATCTTACCAGCTCATTTCCTTATAAAACTGCAGAAAGTGTACCTGAGACGACATTTTTTTTTAAAGGGTCGTCAAACCAAATAGTGACTTTGTTTCATTTATTACTGTTTATTACTGCACTTTATAGTATTTTGTTTTTTAATGTAGAAACATTTAATTTCTTTTTTTAAGGCATCTTTGCTGTACACCATTTCTTTGCATGCTCCTAAGACTTTTGCACAGTACTGTATTTGCTTGTTCAATCTATTACATTGACTATACAGTTTGCTGTTTTGATGATGCACATCACTCATATCAGTAATGTTAGCTGGCTGGATTGTTGCTAACAAAAAATTAACATGAAGGTACCCATGTCTTTTTTTTTTCTTTCTTCCTTAAAATTTTTTTATTTTTATTTTTTTTTTAACATTTTTACATCTTGTAGCTGAACACACTAAGTCCCAGTTCTGTGTATCCACTTCAGAGTTGAACACAGCAATAACATTAGTCTGTTTAAGTTAAAAATAACACAGTTTGTCACAGTCAGGGCTGAGCTATATCCTAAAGTAGCTTGTAAACTAAACTAACAATGTACTGCTAATGAAATAGTGTTGTTGTAGTAAAGTGATGAAGTAAAATTTTTTTTTTTTAAAAAAGAGATCATTTATATGATGCACTTTAAAATACACACAAGCATACCCATTGACATTACTATGCTAATGCTAATAGTAACTAATAGTGCTCATAGACATTGAGGATTTTTAAAAGCAGATGTTTTTACTTTCACTTAATAGTGTTTGATTAAAATATTTTTTCCCAAAAAGTCCCCATATCATTTTAATTGTTTATATTTTTACTCAAATATTTCTGATTTTTTTTTTTTTTAAAACACCATGACTAAAGTCCCTTTGTAGTTTTAGATCAATAAAGACCACTGGTTTGGCCTTAATTACTGAACATAACTGCATAACTAAAAGAAAGTATTTAAACATTAAACAATTGTGGGGAAAAAACACAAGTAATGTTACAATGACAGAAAAACAATGGTTTAGGCATGACATGTGAGACTGAAATGAGTAGTAATGGCCCTTGTTGTGTTCCTTCTGCAGCCCGGCTAGCTCAGTCGGTAGAGCATGAGACTCTTAATCTCAGGGTCGTGGGTTCGAGCCCCACGTTGGGCGTGTGCTGTTTTCTTTGGCATCTCTCTCTCTAGGGCTTAGACAGAAACTGCATGTAGTATAGCAGCTTCCTCTGACAGAGACAGAACTAACCAGTTTTCTGGATGGCTGTTTTTTACTTTCTGTCTTTGTGAAATACAGTGCATCCGGAAAGTATTCACAGCGCTTCACTTTTTCCACATTTTGTTATGTTACAGCCTCATTCCAAAATGGATTAAATTCATTATTTTTTCTCAAAATTCTACAAACAATACCCCATAATGACAATGTGAAAGAAGTTAGTTTGAAATCTTTGCAAATTTATTAAAAATAAAAAACGAAAAAATCACATGAATTGAGCTCAGGTGCATCCTGTTTCCACTGATCATCCTTGAGATGTTTCTACAACTTGATTTGAGTCCACCTGTGGTAAATTCAGTTGATTGGACATGATTTGGAAAGGCACACACCTGTCTATATAAGGTCCCACAGTTAACAGTACATGTCAGAGCACAAACCAAGCCATGAAGTCCAAGGAATTGTCTGTAGACCTCCGAGACAAGATTGTATCGAGGCACAGATCTGGGGAAGGGTACAGAAAAATTTCTACAGCATTGAAGGTCCCAATTAGCACAGTGGCCTCCATCATCCATAAATGGAAGAAGCTTTGAACCACCAGGACACTTCCTAGAGCAGGCCGCCCGGGCTGAGTGATCGGGGGAGAAGGGCCTTAGCCAGGGAGGTGACCAAGAACCTGATGGTCACTCTGACAGAGCTCCAGCATTTCTCTGTGGAGAGAGGAGAACCTTCCAGAAGAACAACCATCTCTGCAGCACTCCACCAATCAGGCCTGTATGAAGCCATTCCTCAGTAAAAGGCACATGACAGCCCGCCTGGAGTTTGCCAAAAGGCACCTGAAGGACTCTCAGACCATGAGAAACGAAAATTGAACTCTTTGGCCTGAATAGCAAGCGTCATGTCTGGAGCAAACCAGGCACCACTCATCACCTGGCCAATAACATCCCTACAGTGAAGCATGGTGGTGGCAGCATCATGCTGTGGGGATGTTTTTCAGTGGCAGGAACTGGGAGACTAGTCAGGATCGAGGGAAAGATGAATGCAGCAATGTACAGAGACATCCTTGATGAAAACCTGCTCCAGTGCGCTCTGGACCTCAGATTGGGGCAAAGGTTCATCTTCCAACAGCACAGCGACCCTAAGCCCACAGCCAAGATAATAAAGAAGTGGCTACGGGACAACTCTGTGAATGTCCTTGAGTGGCCCAGCCAGAGCCCAGACTTGAACCCTATTGAACATCTCTGGAGAGATCTGAAAATGGCTGTGCACCGACACGCCCCATCCAACCTGATGGAGCTTGAGAGGTCCTGCAAAGAAGAATGGGAGAAACTGCCCAAAAATAGGTGTGCCAAGCTTGTAGCATCATACTCAAAAAGACTTGAGGCTGTAACTGGTGCCAAAGATGCTTCAACAAAGTATTGAGCAAAGGCTGTGAATACTTATGTACATGTGATTTTTTTTTTCATTTTTTATTTTTAATAAATTTGCAAAGATTTCAAACAAACTTCTTTCACGTTGTCATTATGGGGTATTGTTTGTAGAATTTTGAGGAAAATAATGAATTTAATCCGTTTTGGAATAAGGCTGTAACAACATAAAATGTGGAAAAAGTGAAGCGCTGTGAATACTTTCTGGATGCACTGTATACTACACATTGAGCTGGCCTCCTACAAACATTAATAGTGTGCATTATGAGATTTAAGTTCTGGTGTTTATTATTCCAAAACTAGCGCACTGCCGCCTACACTCGAGCACCCGAATAACTGACAATGAGTTTAAGTGTTGATTAATTCAAAAGGACATTACTTCAGGTGTCAAAAAGGCTGCCTTTACTTTTGCTTTGAATTTCAAATGAGAAGAGAATTTCTGCAGAACCCTAAAGTTAACTGTGAATGGCTGTGAATGGTGAATGCCTAATATTTCATATAATATAGGATCAGTGTCATACCAGCATTTTTAATACTGTACACTACATTTCTGTTTAGAGATCACTGCGGCTGTACCACAGTGTTCAGGCCCGGAGACATACGACCATGGTATAAAGTGTGTTCATGTGGATTTGAAGGTCGTTCTATAGGCAGGGTGGCAGAGGGGTGCTGCTGCAGGGGGGTCTGACTGATAGCTCTGGCCTCACTCAAGGCTGCTGAACAGGGCCGAGCCATTAGGAAGTGTGTTTAAGACTTCACACTCTATTACCAATAATATAGGGGCCATAGTGCTCAGTGCTTTTACTGTATTATAAGCTTTCAGAGAGAGAGAGAGAGAGAGGGAGAGAGAGAGAGAGAGAGCAGAACTAAAGTCCGTATATAACAAGTATTAACCAGGTGTGTAAAGATACAGTAGAACTGGTGCATCAGTCCCAGTATTTATAATATGGCTGTAGCAGTTCATTTGCCACATGGGCCTCGTTAGTCAGTCTTTGTAAACGTATCTGTAAATGTTTTTGCTGAACTAAAATTCTTGCTAGATTTACAAACATATTTGGCTGCTATTCTTTGTATTCATGTGTGTATGTTGATGTAAATGTCAGTAACAGGTAAAAGACTGAGTGTGTTCATGGCACAGCTGCTTTCTCATTTGCTTAGACAGCCATAAAACATAATAAAAAAAATTTAAAAAAAGCAAAGCTCACAGAGAGCTGAAAATGACAAAATGGTGAAAGAGCGCCTCCTAGGTGCGGTTTGCACTAAATCTTCCAGTAATGCACCTCAGCCACTGCAGAGCTTCAGCTAGCATAGAAACACATGCACTCTTCCTCCTTCATATAGCACCATTTCATTTGTCCTCACTGAATGATTAGTCTATTAGTAATGATTAGTGTTTATCTTAATTTAGGGATTTGGTATGGATTGCTTTCTTTTTTTTTTTTAGGTCATTAATATGAAACAAACAAGTTTCACAAAATTTTCATTGCATGCAATTGAATTAAATAAGTGTTTTAAATTTGACAGTGTAATTAGTAAATCCATTTAAAATTGTAAAATTGTAGTAACTCATTATATGATTTGTCAAGATAGCTCTCGTAGCATGCAAATATTTCCCAGAACTAACTGCATTTTCATGAATGCCTTTCATTTCTTGTGTAAATGCTCTTGCAAACGATTTAGCACTAATTTTCTTTGTGTACAGCTTGATTACTGGGCAAAAGTTGCAACATTATATTTTGTGTACTGTTGGTGTAATGTTAATATCTAAAGAGTTTTCTTTTGCACTTTGTTGTTTCAAACTCACTTGTCTTTGTACCTCATTCATGTTTCTCTGTGCCTTTCAGTCTCAGTGAAGGAGGAGTGGCCATCACATCATATTGCATTGATATTTCCCCTTGCGAGATTAATCACGATACTATACCAGCTGAAGTATCACAATACCATGCAATATTGTGTTAATTCATAACTCAAGTCTACAAAATGAACCAAATTGACAGAAATACAGAGATATAAATGAAAACAGACAAACCTGGCTATTGGAAAAACTCGAGAACACAATTGGCAAGCAGCTAATTCATTGTGCCACATATTTCATCTATAGTTCCCTAGAGCAGTGAAATCATGCAAATGGAAATTGTCCTCAGAGAACTAAGAATGAACACAGCATTAGGAATAAATAACTGAATTCAAAAATAAACTCCAAAAAAAAAAAAATCATAAAATTGGGGACGTTAGCTTGCTTACTATCAAACACGGTTAATTTTAGTATTTACACACAGCGGTTAGTGTAATGTTAGCTCACTTACTAGCAAACAGGAAATCTTTAAAGATTAAGGTAAATAATTTAGGTTAATAGAAGTGTCACTAACCTTTTGTGTATTCCGCAAAAGCAGTGGGATGTGTCGTTTTAGCGGAAATAGTATTAACTGCTGCGCATACAACATTACTTACGGTACTATCGTATTGACGATACTACCGTTTAAAAATACAGTGGCATCGACGGTATTTTGAAACTTTAGTATCGTACCGGTATACCGTGCAGCCCTAATCAGTCCCTCCAAGATCTTGCGATCTTGTGCAGAAATGAACTACGCGATATTCGGAGGAGCTTGCAATTTTTCTAAATTACCACAGATTTTCTGCAGCTTTGGGCCTAGACACGTCCTGTGACGACATCACAACGCGCATTCAGCCAAAGCCCTCTTCGATTCACTTGCGTCGAACATGAGTACAGCTAAAAGGTCTCATTTACCAACAGACATCACTGTGAATGACCGTGCAAAACAATTTCGTGCAATTGTCATTTTGCCAATTCAAGTCGTTTTTCCAAAAAAGCACAAAAAAGTCCACAAGTTGCATCACAAATTTTGAAAAAAAAAAAAAAAAAGACAGCAAAATCAAGCATTTTTGGCAGCGACAATCACAAAAAAAACCTCTGTGAAATCCTGTACAGACTGTATAATATATAGATAAATAGTAGATATAGTAACACATTTATGGGCTGTAGTAAACATTCATGTTTCCTAGAGCTGAGTGTGTATTGGGGTGGTGACTTTGAAGAGGAGGACTGTATTTGTATGGATATTGTGTTTCAAAACAGCTAGTTTCAGTTAACATCTGCCAAGTGTCTACTTTTGGAAAGATTGTTCCTGTTATTTTTGGGAAAACTGTTAATGGAATACGGAACTAGCTTTGGGAATACTATAACCACTTATGGTCATGCCAATAAAACTACTTTGAATTAAACCCAGAGGAGGGAGTCACTTGAAATGTAATCTTGTCAGTAGTCCTGAAATGAGTTTATATTTCAGTGATTTTGAGCACAATCCGCACTCATTAGGATGTAAAATGGATTCATTGTGTGGCTTAGATTTGTTTTAAAATCTAAATTATGCTCCTTTGTTTGGGTCTTGTGTTTTTGATGTGAGTACAGCATGCCTCTCATGACAAAGACAGGTTGCTAAGGGCGAAATTTTCAGGGAGGGAAAAAAAGAGAGAGGGGCGTGAGAGAGGACGGCAGGGGTATAAGCTCGAGATGATGTGAGAGAAATGGAGTTTATATAATGATAGAGCAGGAGAGATGGAGAGAAAAGCGAGGAGGGATCAGAGGAGCTGTGCAGGAGAGACAGATAAGGAGACAGAGTGAGAAATGATCAAGTGAGCGAAATGGAAGAAAAAGAGCAGTGCTGAATTGAATTGCACATGGAGAGATGGGGGGGGGGGTGTAGGGGGTGAGGGAGGGAGTGAGAGGGAGAGTGAGGGAGCAAGTGAGTGTGGGTGTGACAGAAAGGAAGAAAGGGAAAGACAGAAAGAGAGAGAGAGCAGTTGAGTCAGATTTCATCTCCATCACTCACACTGTGCTGCTTGTCTGCCTGCTGAGACTGAGTGTGTCACCAAGACCAATTCATCACAACCACAAATGCAGAAACACACACACACACACATAGACACACACATTCTCTCTTAATCTCTTTTTATCACTCTTTCTGTCTCACTCCATCTTGTTCTGCTTGCTCTCACGTTTTTTCACACTCTCTTTACTTTCTTTACTCTCTCTCTCTCTCTCACTCTCACTTGCCCCTCTTTTGTGTATGTATATGAAGCATGTGTAAAATATGCACACTATAGCTGGCTAGTGTCTAACAGGAGATGTTTTTGTATCTCTCTGTATTGTCATATTTTAAACTCAGAGATGTATATCAGTGATGTCATCCGCTTGCCTTGGTGTGTATATTTATTGCTTTGTGTTTTAGCTAGCGGCTCATGCCTAAAGTATTTGACAGGTTGGAGAACAAAATACACAGATCTGATAATAAAATACACAGAGAGCACAGACCAGGTAATAAAAATACATACATTGGAAGTGACCAGAAGTGATAGATTTGTTCCCTATGCTGTATTTTAGATAGAGTTAGTGACCTCATTAGTGGTTCTGCACATCTCTGACACAGATGGACTGGAACTAACAGAGCAGCATGCTGTGAGATTACAGCGGAGTCACGTTTCCTTTTTACATTTTTACATTTCCATAATGCTTCTGTAATAGTGAGGAAACCTATGCAGATAATTATTTTCTCAGAGTTGTGAACTGCAGCCCGAATGACATAGTATTGTACTTGGTAGTCAGTTTGTCAGTTCACCGTTGAGGTCATTACTATTTACGTATATGAATTAGTACACATTATGTGATTTAGGATGCAGCCTCGAAATCTGAATGTGTATTAAAGTGTGTTAGCCATGAAAGAGCGCAGCGCAGCCCATGTTATGAAATTCTTCCACAAGCAGCTTGCAATAGCAATATTTTTGATAACCGTTAACACAAGGTTGGCATTTCTCAGTATGGAAGTTTGGTTTGTGAAAGTTTTATTTTTTTATTTATTTGTTTTTTTTAGTAATTTACCAGCATTAAGAAGACTTAACGGATACGTGCTAGCTAGTTAACTGAATTGTTAGCTGCAGTCATAAGTTAGCATCAGTAATAAGCCTATACTAATTAAAAAGCATTAATTCAGATCCATTTAAGCATTGATTCGCATTCAAGTGACAAAGCAACAATAGGTCACTATTCATTTTCTGTGTACAAGTCGACAGAGCCGCAGCTTCAGTAACAGAAACAGGCAACAAAGCGACGGCAGGATAAGCGACATCTGACTTGAAATGTTCTAAATTCTGTGCTAATTAGGTATGAAGTGTTAAAGTGACAAATCCAAACAATCGGCTCAAATGATTCCTTGGACCAATCTCATGGTACATGTAGGCCAACGTATCTTCAGTTCCTCACTCACAACGTTAGTTCCTACCTGCAGTTAGTTCCCATTTACTGTCTGTACACCAAAATAGAAGAAAATCTTAATCGTGGTTTCATCTTATCCTGTCAAGTGCGACCTCTAATTAAATGCGTATAGAGAAATGAAGAAAATTGAAGCTTAGAAGGAAGTCGTAGTGATTGTTGCCACTGGTGAGTGTAAGTAGCTAAGTTGCTAGCACGAAACATGTAAATCAAACAACCAGTTTTCATACTGATTAGTTAATTATTTAATTCATGTTTAACTATTTAGCTTTAGAAGCTATATATAGCTACTACCCTAGCTACATACACACCTACAAGAATCACCCCCCTTTAAAATAATCACATTTTGTTGCTTTTCAGCCTGAAGTGAAGACGGACACAGTTTTTTACATCCTTAATACGACCCACTACTTAATGGAAACCATTTGGTAGTTTTAAAGGTTAATAGCTGATGGTTTGTAATGGTATTTCTAGTGGGGACCATTAGAATTTCTGTGATGGTTTCTGTTGTTTTTTTTTTTGTTTGTTTGTTTTGTTTTTCCAGCCAGGATGGTTTTTACACATTTGAATTAGATGTTCTGATTAGCTGTGGTGCGACCTGCCAAAGCCAAAAGACTCAAACCACTTTGAAATCGTCATTTTATACATGATGGAAATCGATCTCCTCAAAATGACGGAGTGAACATGTGACCAGGCAGCGGAACAAGCTATGTGTATTTATTCAGATTTAAACAGCAGTGTGATGACAGAAGGAAACTCTCCACAGTGGCACACTGGAGCATGGAAACAACTCACGTCTGTCGCATTCAGAGAGCTGAAATACAGCAGTGCTCTAAAGACAGTGTAGATTTCATCCTGCCGCCGGGAAGGCAGGGTGATGGGGTTAAAAATGCCCTTATTACAGATAAATGATCTAATAACAGGCTTTTAAAGTCTCAGCCTTTCTCTTTCACACTCTCATTTTTTTCTCTGTCTCTCCCTCTGTCTCTTTCTTTTTCTCTGTTTATGTATAGATTGTCAGTTGTCCTTGTGAAGTTAGAGAGGCTTTAATTTGATTGATGATGTATTCATTAGTCATGCTCATGAGATGTAGTGTTGATTGAAGACCCTGTGTTTCTCTGTGTTTGCAGTACTATGAGATGTCCTACGGACTTAACATAGAGATGCACAAACAGGTAAGAGTGTGTGTGTGTGTGTGTGTGTGTGTGTGTGTGTGTGTGTGTGTGTGTGTGCGTCTTGGTGGGGACCAAATGTAACCCACAAGTATAGGACTATCTGACAGCTTTGACCTTGTGGAAAACATTCGGTCCTCACAAGGAAAAAAGTAGCTTTTATTTAATAGAAAAAAAGTTTGTATTCAAAGGGTTTTCTTAGATTTTATTAGCTGCATTAATGTTGTCAATGGAAGATCCTCACAAGGATAGTAAGAATAGTGTGTGAGCATGTGTATTCCTCAAGACCCAACTCCTCATTCTATACACACACACATACACACACACATACATAGATTTTCTCTTACATATGCATATACAAGCATTTTACATTCACCACACACACACACACACACGTTCCCTTCTCCCTCATTTCCTCCTGCTTTCCAGCTCATTGACAGTGGCGGATGTGCCGGATGTTGGGCTCTATCGCATTCTTCAACTGATTGATGCTTTACTCTGGGAGTCTTGAGGTTTGTGTTGAAATGACGTGCGTGTTTAGCGATGGTGGAGTGGAGCTGGTTGGCAGTGTGGGATAACATGGCTCAGTGTGGTGAGGACGGATCCAAGTGCAGAGCACCACTTCACGCTGAATGTGGGTCAAGATGAAGTTTTAAATACCGATGAGAAACATATATGAGAAATGTGTGTCAGTGGACCCAGGACAGTGTAACAGAGACCCTGGAGAGTAAGCTGGTCCCGGGAATAACAAATAACAAATGACTTTAGTTCTTTTTTTTTCTACTTTTCCTTTTCTGTACGAGTCTGTATCTTTCTGTTAGAGAGTCACAATTCCTTGAACATATGAATATACTGTATAATCAATATGTTTAAAGTAGCCAGGCGCAGAGAAACACAGAGAGAGAGAGATAGAACTTTTTTAAGCAGCTGGTTTAAAGAATTAACACACTTACAACAGGAAGAAAAACATAAGATGAATAACAGGCGAACTGTGTGGAAAATGTTGGCAATTTGGATTGAAAGCCGGTTTTCCACTGTGCAATTTCAGCAGATTATTACTTGTCACATTGTATAAGATAATCCCAATAAAATTATAGCCTAATTCTATGTTCTGTGCGATTACATGTTCTCCATGTCAGATTATACGATGAGAATCCACTGCAATTGAACAAAATGACTACGTTCTGCTTAAGTCATCAATTGGCACAATCTAGGTTCATACAGAAAATGGAGTCGCATAACCAGAAATATTCTTCGGAATGAGCCTGAGGTAATAAGTATATTTTTTCTGCCTATTAGAATGTTTCGATTACCTTTCACCATTGCCCCTGTTACCGTATTTGTAGCTGCCCAGTGAGTTTTGAGTCATCCTGCGCTGTCCTCCTATTGGTGGATTTTTAACATACACACTGACATTTTAATAAAAATTTCTGATACTGCCAGAACTTTGTTTCTGGTTATCTTTGGTCACCATGGCATTAAAATGGCATGCCACATTATGCGTTCTAAGGCTGCCAATCTCAACTCAAGATTAAAGAATTCTTTTACAATGTGTGATCTTTGTCTGACAGCACAATCGAGTCATTTAGTTGCGTAGTCAGTTTGGGATGTGGTTAAACGAATCACTCGCAGGCTGAAAGAACACAGCGTTAGTAGAAAAGACGCAGGTGATAAACAAGCTAACACGATAAACAAGTGTTCAAAACGTAAATTCCACCAAATCCATTGTTGGGTCCATAACTATTTGGACAGTGACACAATTTTTGTAATTTTACCACCACCATGGATTTGAAATGAAGCAGTCATGATGTGAATGAAGTGTAGACTTTCAGCTTTCATTCAAGGGGTTTAACAAAAATATTGCATTAACTGTTTAGGAATTACAGCCATTTTTTATAGTCCCTCCATTTTCATAGGCTCAAAAGTAATTGGATAAACTAACATAATTATAACCATAAGGATTATTTTTAAAACTTGGATGCATATTCTTTGCAGTCAATGACTGCCTGAAGTCTGTAACCAACGGACATCACCAAATGCTGAGTTTCCTCCCTTGAGATGCTTTACCAGATGCTTTCTTCAGTTGTTGCTTGTTTGTGGGTCTTTTTGCCTTCAGTTCTGTCTACAGTACGTGCTCAAAAAGCATTAAAAGCACGTTCAGTTGGGTTGAGGTCAAGTGACTGACTCGGCCATTTAGCTCGTGATTTGCTTTCACGGTATGTTTTGCGTCATTATCCATCTGTACTGTGAAGTGTCTCCTATCGGTTTTGTAGCATTTGATTGAATCTGAGCATAAAGTATAGCTCTATACATTTCAGAATTCATCCTGCTAGTTCTGTCAGCCGTCACATCATCAATAGACACCAGTGACCCAGTTCCATTGGCAACCATACATTCCCATGCCATAACACTTCCTCCACCTTGTTTGATAGATCATGTGGTATGCTTTGGTTCATGAGTCCTTCCTTTCCTTCTTCATACTTCTACTCATACGTCATACTTCTTCATACTGCTTCATGTCAAATCCATTGTGGTGGTGTACAGAGGCAAAAATACAAAAATTGTTTCACTGTCCAAATACTCATGGACCCAACTGTATGTTGAATTTGTTATATGTCACATCCTGTATAGAGGGGCTGTCATGGCAACTGTGGACACCTGCAAGTCAGGTTGACATGGTCTATTTACATTTGTGGCATTTGGCAGAGCAACTTTACATCTATACAAGCGAGCAGTTAACAGTTAAGGACCTTGTTAAGGACCTAGTGCTGGGATTTGAACACCTGACCTGCTGATTAGTAGTCCAATGCCTTAACTACTGCACTATCACTGACCCTCTATAATTGCATGAAGAAGCAAGTCTAATTTGCTCCTGCGCAGACTTGCACATTTTTTCTTCTTGCTGTAGTCGTCCTTGTGTCCGTCGATGCTTACTGAGTCGGAAGAATGGATTCAAATTGATGAAACTTTACAGCTCTAACAGCGACATGTCTCTTCCTCCACATCAGCTGGTCAGTTGTGGAAGGAAACAACCTCAAAACTCCCCCCCACCTCAAACACACACTCACACAACACTGTAATCACTTCAGCTCGCTCACTCGCTCTCGCTCTCTCTCGGTATATGCACAGTGTGTGTGTGTGTGTGTGTGTGTGTGTGTGTGTGTGTGTGTGTGTGTGTCAGGAGAGATGAATAGAACATGATGGAGAGAGGGAGAGACAGACTGAGAGAAAGAGGGTGAATTTCTCTGTGCTGTCTGCCAGCAACTGCCTCTCCTCTCTGTTCTATCAGTCCAATGTGTCACATGATGCAGAGCATGATACGTGTGTGTGTGTGTGTGTGTGTGTGTGTGTGTATGTGCGTGCATGTTTGAGCCTATGTTGGCATTTATTTTTGTGTTTGTGTGTCCATGTGTGTGAGTCTGTCTGTGCTGGCATCCACCACAGTGTGTGAGCATGTTCAGACGTGTTTATCTCTCTCTCACTGTGTGTGTGTGTGTGTGTGTGTGTGTGTGTGTGTGTGTGTGTGTGTGTGTGTGTGTGTGTCTAGAGTATAGCCAGTACGAAGGTGTATAATGTGGATGCCTTTCACTGCTCTCTGCTCTCATTAGAGATGCAGGTGTGTGTGTGTGTGTGTGTGCTTCTGGTACAACAAATTGATTTGCCTTCTAACAGGACTCTTTTTTTCCCCCTCTCCCTCTCTCTTTCTCTTTTGCTCTGTTGTTATTTCCATTTTCTCTCTGTCTGTGTTTTTCTCTTTATTCTTTCTTTTTGATCTTTCTCTCTTCTTTTGTTTTCTCTCTCACTCTCTTGCATTTTCATTTCTCCTTTCTCTCCTTTCACTCATGTATTTCTGCTTTACTCACTCCCTTCAGCTCACTTTTCATTTCTTCACCTCTTTTTCTTTTCTACATCATCTCCATTTTCTGCCTTTGCCCCGCTTTTCAATATTCTTCCTCTTCTTTTCCTTTTTCTCTCCCATCGTCTTCTCTTCTCCGTCTTATCTTCGACTCCTTTTATTTTATCTCTGTTTTGTTGCAAATACAAAGAAAAAAAAAAACAAAAGACCACGAGAAGGAGTGTGTTCGCATGAATAACTGATTATCTGGCACGTTAACACACGGCCTCAAGTGTTCTGTTGCTTTAATACAGCAGTTTACAAAGGAAAGAGAAGAGTTAGCAAAGAAACGATGAACACAGTTTCAAATATCTATATTTAATATGGGTTATTTCTTCCGCCACAAAAGTAGTTTCACCAGATGTGTTTTGGTGCTATGCGACAAAGTAACAATGTAGTTAGTTAGTTTTACTACTACTAATAATAATTAATATATTTCATATGTTATCTTTTCTAACACATCCAGTTTTTATTTTTAGCATTAGCACAAAGCGAGCTCCATGAAGACATGGTTTGCTAAGGATGGAGTGAAAGAACTCAAGAGGCCTGCACAGAGCCCTGACCTCAACCCCACTGAACACCTTTGGGATGAATAGGAACGCAGACTGTGTACCGGGCCTTATCTCCCGACATCACTAATGCTCTTGTGTCTGAATGGGCAGAAATTCCCACAGCCACGCTCCAAAATCTAGTGGAAAGGCTTCTCAATAGAGCGGGGCTCATATAGCAGCAAAGGAGGGGCCTTTAGAAAAGGATGTTCAACAAGCACATGGGTGTGATGGTCAGGTGTCCACATACTTTTGGACATTAAGTAAGAACCAGTATAATGAGTAGTACCTCATTTTGTTGACTTGAAACTATTCTCATGCTATGACAGATTATCTGTTAAATATCAGTAATATAGTAGTGTTAGTTGATTGAAATGCTGCAAAAAATAATTTTTTAATAAATATTTTGTAGATTTTTTTAAATAATCCGACTAATTGATTAATCAATTATCAAAATAATCATTATTTCTAGCCCTGCTCATAAATAGTAATACCCTCTTCTCATTTTCTCTCCCTTTTCCTTTCTTGCTCTCCTTTCTCCTACTTTTCATTCTTTACCTCTCCACTTTTCTCCTTTGCGCTGTTTCTCTGTCTCTCTCTCTCTCTCTCTCTGTTGTTGTCTCTCTCGCTCTTTCTCTCTCTCTTACGTGGGTCAACTCAAGAGGCATTTGGAAAGGTCAAAATGGCACTTTGCAGTTTATTTGTGTGTGTGTGTGTGTGTGTGTGTGTGTGTGTGTGTGTGTGTGTGTGTGTGTGTGTGTGTGTGCGAGAGAGAGAGAGAGACAGAGAGAGAGACAGACATGGAACTCATTTGTGAATAATGAGTCTAAGAGCAGAAGTGATGTCACTATTCTGGAATGTGATGGAAATGTTTGCATGAAGGAGCGAGAGCACATAAGAGAGTCAATGGGAAGTGTGTGTGTGTGTGTGTGTGTGCGCGTGCGCGCGCGCGCGCGTGTGGGGCAGCCGTTAGCATAATCGGTCTGTTTGTTTGATCACAAGGACTTGAGTAACTGCACATTCCCTGCAGTGTGTGTTTGCATGTGTGCACGTGTGTACTTACTGACTTACAAAGAGCTGACACTTGAGACTCCTTCCATAAATGTTAAATAAACGTCTACTAACTCTAGTAAATCTTCATACGTTTATGCTTTATACCATTTTCTTTGTTAAACCACAACACTTTTTAAAAATACGTTATTATTAGGATTAGATTGTGTGGAGCATCAGGCATACAAGTCCCT
>CM042553.1:12410019-12467519 GCA_023630585.1 Cranoglanis bouderius | reverse complement strand
TCAATTAGCAATAAATATACACACACACACACATACACATATAGTAACTATGTACATCCAGGGAGAGAGCATGTGTCCTAATTAAATTCCATCCAGAATAACCTCAAATGACTTATTGCACACACACACACACACACACACACATTATATATATATATATATATATATATATATATATATATATATATATATATATATATATATATATATATATATATATAATATATATATACACACTTATATTAATCTTCTTCTATTTGTGTATTCTTACTTTCTTTTCATATTTTCTGGAATTGTTCAAATATTCACTGATTAAGACACTTTACAGCAATACTCTCTTTGTATATTTTAATACTTGGGCACTCAGTAGATAAATCTATTTAGAGATCAGCTTAATATTTATCATAAAAAGTGCAGTGTTTTGTAACAAGCTTCATCCTGAAGTCATTTGCTTGTAGTTTCATTGTGAACAAATCTATTTGTATAAAAATAAGCTCTCACTGTGAACTTCTGGGAAGTTTGTGTGCACGAGTTCAGAAGTCATGATTACGGTGTGGTGTGTGTTCAAGTTGTTTTGGTTTAAAAAGAAAAAAGAGGGATTTCACTTGTCTTTTTTTTTATATATATATCAGTTGTGCACAAAAGAAAACTGTACAAACTACAACAGCACTAAACAGTTACACTAAAATCTTACTGTCAGCTGTAGACATCACATTCATATAGAGTGCTGCAGGGATGACGTATTTTTGTAGGCCAACCCGGAAGTTAGCATCACCCTGGTTCCCTCGAACAAAAGCCAATAGGATTTTTTAATTGGCTTTTGGATTATTGCAGAAAATAAGATCTGTGACCAACACAAATTTCTGATTCTTACACGTTTTGTTCATCAAGATAATCTTCACACATGAACACAACTTTTATGAATTTTGAAGCCTGAATACAATCGGCAGAAGTAAAAAGTTAAGTTAGGCTATAAACGAACTACACCACGGTCGCATGACTTCAGCATCAGCACCACTAAGCTTTATAGCACTACAATTTGAAAAAAAAAAACAAAACAGCACTACAACTGGAAAATACCATAAATTGTTAAATCTACAAGTTGGAAAGTTTGAGTTGGAATAGTTTGCAAGATCGCGAGTATAAACACAACGAGGCTGTAGTAGATGAGTTTTCCTGTTCGGCGTGATGACGTTTAATGTCCCCGACAACCTCTGTAGTCCCATTTAGCTACTTGTTAGCGACCACCTTTTTCGAGACATGTAAAAGCTTAACAAATCACGAGTGGGGTATTACTGATGTATTTTATGTCGTAAAATAAAACGTGGAAAATATCTTGAGTTTGTTTTAACCACAGATCTTATTTCAGGCATTTAACCAAAAACCCATTGACTTCATGGGGATGGAACTGGAAGTGCAAAAATGCAAACTCATTTCCGTGTGTTAGGACTCATTTTTGCAGCACTCAATTAGGGGCCTCCATTTTGTTATTGACACGCCTCCTGCTCAGAAAGTCAGGCCTCACAGAAAAATGCGAGTTCCCGATTTGTAATTACGACATTGTGGTGGTGTGCGAGTGTGCTCATTTCATAATTCCAATATTTCTGACGGGACATGAAGGCAACATGAGGTCTGGTGACTAGACCAGAGTCTTTTCTTCCTCCTTCCTCCCTCCTCCTTCTTTTCCCTCATGCTGTGTCCCTGTTCTAGACACAGGGCGTGACATTGTCTGTTGTTCCACTTCTAAAAATATCTTATCGTATTTGTCTCGATCCTTGTACAAGAATATTTCATAAAGCTTTATGAATCACTGCTCACACAGTGCTTTGCTTAAGTATTCACCCCCCTTGCACTTTTCCACATTTTGTAGTGTTACAGTCTGGAGCTGAAGTAGACAACTGAGAGTATATTGAAGTAAGGGGAAATCAGTATAGATAAATTGCATCAGAAAATTTTTTTTAACAAAAAAATATGTAAACGTTGTTTGCATAAGTATTCACCCCCATTGCTGTGAAACCCCATACCCCCCCCCCCCCCCCAACCTTGAATGGAGTTGACATGTATGCACTTAAAATGTCACATAATCTCAATATAAATACCCCTGCGTGTTCCTGGAAGGTCCCAGAATTTGTTAGAGAAAATGTGGAAATGTGGGGGCGAATACTTATGCACAGCACTGTATATCTTTTTGTAGCTAACTGTTCAGCACTCTAGTTCATTCAATGGTTAAAAAAATTCCATATCTTCATATATTTACACACATTTCTAATCTAACCGTTGTGTGTGTGTGTTTTTCTCACAGGCAGAGATTGTAAAGCGGCTCAGCGCTATCTGTGCTCAGATCATCCCTTTCCTCTCTCAGGAGGTATGCTGACAATGATTGACGACTCATCTCTCTCTCTCACTCTCTCGCACACACTCGAATACGTACACACAGACACACATACACACAGGCAGACTGTTTCATCATCCTTATTGAAGACAGCGCTCAAATTTCCTCTCTTTTACACCTATTTCCAGCTATATCAGCGCTTTTCCGATGAGTTTCGTCTAAATAGCAGACATTTGTTTGTCATCACAGCACCGTAAAAGCATCTATTATTTTTTATTCCAGAGAGAAGTCAGGTCATTAAACTGAGCACTGCTTGGCTAGAGGAAATGTGGCCCGCCAGCCCTCAAGTAACTCGCAGTGTTGGAAATGGACTCATTATGCATAGTTGTTTGAAATTGTGCTTTTCTTCGATTTGCGCTTCATCTTGCACCAGCAGTACTTTGAAAAGATCTGACGTATGCAAATCTTCCAATAATTCACACACTTGCTGTCTTTTTTATTTATTTGTTTGTTTGTTTGTTTGTTTATTTATTTCTAGATGAACTGCATTTTTGTTCTGCTGTTTTTAAAGTATTTCTGGTTGCTTTTAGTTCAGCACCATCTGCATAAGGGAAGTTTTTCTCTGTCCACTTAAATAGCAGTGATGAACTCTGGGTGCATACAGGACTGACACAAATGTTGACTTAACAAATAACTTCTCATAACTTATAGTTTGATGGTATTTGTACAGTCCTAGTAACCAAACTGATTTATAGAAACCCAAAAAGAGTGATTAATATAACTGCCTATTAATTAATTACGTTACCAGCATCTGGCAGGAACATTTTCCTCTTGCTTCTTTAAAGGTTGGATTTGTTTTGACTTATGTGTTGTTGTTTTTTAAATTTTTTTATTGAGATTCCACAGTGATTTAAGAATATTAGGACTATGAATCTGTTAGTGTAATATTTCTTTCATTAAGAGTTGCTCAGAAATCTAATAACATTACCTTCCTGTGGGGAAGGCTAAAAAAAAAAAAAGGCTAGAAAGTCTAGAAAACCATTGGATTGAGATCATATAATTTCACACAGGCCAAGTCAGTCAGGACATACTGTACCAGGAGGATTTTTGCCAAGTGATCTGAGAAGTCTCTTGAAGCTGTTTGACCCAGTGCAACTGTCAGGAGTTGTACAGTTCACGAAAAGCCTTGTGCAGTTTCATCAAAAACTCAAACCATGATGACACAATATAATATGAGCCCAAATATGGCTGCATGAGGCAAAATGTGAACCCGCTTTAGCACAGATGGAGCTGGCTCAAGAAAGACGTGAGCACAAATAAAGCCGTGGATCAAAACATGAGCCCATTTATAGCAGTGTGACAAAAATTGTGCCTATTTAGGATCCAAAGAGGGGAATGGCCAGCATAATGTGTTGGGGTTTTTTTTGTTTTCTTTTTGCGCGTGCGTGTGTTAATAGGTGTATGAGTGTGCGTAGCGACAGGGTGTATAAATATGTTCATCTCCCCACTTTTATTTAATGTGTTTGCCATTTTGTAGTTTACATGCCTATGTTTGTTGTATATGTGATCTTGGTTATTGTTTGTGGTGTCTGTGTTTCCTCTTTTGTCCACTTTGTTGCTGTTTCCTCATCATCTTGTGTATATTTGGATCTTCATTCTGTGTTTACAGTCTCTGACCGTGTGTGCGTGTGTGTGTGTGTGTGTGTGCGCGTGCGTGCGTGCGTGCGTGCGTGCGTGCGTGCTGGTTGTTTTGTAGCACCAGCAGCAGGTGGTGCAGGCTGTGGAGCGGGCTAAGCAGGTCACCATGGCAGAACTCAACGCCATCATTGGGGTTAGTGACCTCTGACCTCCCACATTGACTGTGTTTTCTTTACTGAATACAAACACACAAAGAGTTAGTCTTATAGCTGTATAATTATCAGGATGTACTTACACTACTATCAGAATCAACTGCAATATTTTATTTAACACTTTTTGTTTTCTTTTTCTTTTTTTTTTACTGAAAAAATAAGACCTAAAGAACATTTTACTATTCATAATTCTGGGTACATCTAAAACGTTTTATGGCTTACTACACATGATGTGAAGTCTGTGAAAATATATACGGTATATACACAGGACTGTATATGTAAAAATGCTTGGCACTGGGCTGGAATCCTCATAAATGTGTGATTTGTACTTTTTTTGTAGTTTTTTTTCTTTTGTATTATTCACCTGGGAAAATGAACGTAGTGTAGCACATTTAAGTATATTACTGGATCATTTTTGTCACCTTTAGGGTGCTTTCTCACCTATTAATCCTTAAAATCGGAGTGACATTGACACTTTTGGTTTTCATTTTCAGTTGTTATTATTTGGTTTCGCTGTTATACGGCACAAATTTAACAGGACCAGAAAATGAGGCAGAACTGGAAATGTACTCACTGAAGCGTTTCATTTATTAGTGAGAAATAGAACACCAGAAAAATCCAAACAAACCTTTTGTAAATACAGCAAGAACTCATAAAATTTAACTGATCACAGAGCTGGTGCTACATAGTAAATACATAACTCCGTAATGATAACAAAAATGTAACATTTTGAAAATGTCAGTATTTGGTGAACTGTATCCAGCATTTCCTTTTTTTGGTTCTTTGGCCCAGACATCCAGAACACATCATACTTCTGCAGCACTCCAACTCTGTCCTCTGGCACGCATCTCACCCACCTGCAACCCATAACACAGCTTCACTTCCTGCAGTCGGCTTGAATTAGGGCTGAACTGTGTTCTCACTGCAATCAAGCTGCACTATGACTAACCTGAAAGTGGACTGATGCCACCTTTTGCAAGCTGGTTGTTTTGATCCATTGTGTTGCTGTCAAAACAAACCACAGTGAGGAGTTAAACACAGCAGGCTTCCATTCAAACAGACTAAGAGTGCTTTCACATACGCAGCGTTTAGTCCATTTGAATTGAACCCTGGTGTGTTTCCCCTCTTGGTACGGTTCGTGTAGGCAGGTCAGAATACTGCGATTGCACTCTGGATCGGACCGGATGTGTGATGTGGTCTTGGTCCGGTTCCAGTCCAACTCTAGTGTGGTTTCATTGCAGTGAGAAAGCAATTTGACCCAACTTCAGGAAGTGACCCAAACATGCTGTGTATTATTGGTCCGGGCAACTTTTTCTGTAGCTGCTGTAGCTACTAAACTGAGCCATGAGGCACAAACTGAGCCACAGGACAGAGCTATAGAGCTGCAGACATGCCACATGTTCTGAATATTTGGACTGATGAACAAAAGAAGAAAATAAATGCTGGATGTGATACATAAAATGTTTTAAAATACTTGCTTATATAAATATCTAATCATTTATTTATCCCCTGCTCCTTGTTCTCTGTGGTGATTTTTATGATTTTGTGCAAAGATTTGTTTCTCTTTTTTTCATTGCTGTATTTCAGACCATTGAATGAAAGAGTTGTTTTCAGCCCTACATGCCACTCAGTCACCATTTTTGCTTTTTGGTTCATATAATTATGTGCAGTGTGAAATTAAACCAAACAAGTAGCAAATGAACCAAAAGTAATTTCACTCTGATGTGGTGTCAGGAAACAGACTAAAAGGTGTAAAAGTGGCCTGAGCTATTGAATGTGTAAAACTGTCCATGGGATACATTTACATTTTCATACCTCTACTAACAAAAATGTTCAGGAAAGATCAGAAACAGTTTTCACACTTTGTAATATTCTTTCTCTCTCTCTGTCTCTCTCTCGCTCTCTCTCTCTCTCTCTCTGATTCTCTTGCTCTCTATTTCTCTCCGTTTTCCTTTTTCCTTTGTTATTGTGCTGTGTGAGCTCTCACAATGAAGCTTAAGTTGTGTAATATGATCAGAACTGAGAAAAACTGCTGGAGAGAGTCTCAACAGCAGCTAATCGTGTGCTGGACTACACACACACACACACACACACACACACACACACACACACACACACTTGCAGCATACCAGCTGTAATTTAGCCTACAGTAGAGCAACCTCTCTATCAGTTTGTGATTTTTTTCTCTTTTTTTCTTCCATCTTCTTTTACTGTCTTTCTATATCTGTCCATGTAACTGTCTGTCTGTCTGTCTGTCTCTCTCTCTCTCTCTGTTTCTCTGCTCCACCTGTGCTTGTGGAACAGCAGCAGCAGCTCCAGCACCTGTCTCACCACACCCCGGGCATCCCGCTAACCCCTCACCCATCAGGTCTGGCACTGGGGGGCGCCTCGGGCCTGTTGGCTCTCACTGGGGCACTCGGTGTCTCTGCTCACCTGAGCAACAAGGACGAACGCAACCACCTGGATGCCGAGCACCTCCGAGGTACTGCAGCACACACACGCTTCACATGCTTCACACTGTCAGTACAGCACTGCTGTAACTTAGCGGATCAGTCAAGACGTGTTTAATGTCCGATGTTTGTTTCTTTAGTTTTGCACTGGAGTTATGAGGCAAATGAAGCTCTACAGTGGTAGTTTATCTCACACAGAATGTGCCTTAAACCACATTCTGTTCTTCATTAATGTCATACAAACTTATTGGTGTGCTTTAGTACACAAACAGATTCACCTTTTCCCCTTAATGCAGTTTGGTATAAATTTATCCCATAGTCCTGGCTCCAAATATTTCAATGCCAGTAGAAAGCTGAAATTGTATATGATAATGTAAAGAAATCCAATTTTTTTTTTACACAATTGTTTATTTAGGATTAAATAGTTTAATGATGTTTTAATGATGTACTTGAAACAATACAATTTGTCCATATAAGCAGAGGCCATGCTCTGTGATTTGGCTATGATTTGGTTTCTGGAGTGAACACAAGCATGATACAAATACTCCTAGTACAATTTAAGTAGCTAATCAGCATTCAGGTTAATCCATATCTTTATTCAAACCTACATGATGTTTATTGTAGCACAGTATTGTAGAAACCCCTAATTAATACCTGAACAGCATTCATCATTTTGGGTTTATTTATTTCACTTTGGTTGTATTTTATGTTGAAACATACTTTGTAGTCAATCTCAGTGAGCTACCCTTCATTTACCCTGCATTTAGGAGTGTTTTCATCTCAACCTGCAAAATACTGGGTGGATTTTATTCATACTGGAAGAAATGAAAAACACTCTGGAGCCCCAAACCAAGAGCTTTTGGCCAGCCTTCCCTTTCTGGGCTCAGGATTTGTTGTGTTTATTGTGGAATGTTAATCACCCTGTGCTGTCAGTGAGTCTGAGGTCACTTCTGCAACCACATGCAGTTCCCAAATGACCAGGATGCTGTCAGTAAAATTAAACATGGATTGTTCAGCATTGTACAGCTTCTAAATGCAGTGTGATGGGCGTAAACTGTACTCAGTTAATCCCTCCAGCCACACAGAAAACACAGGCGCTGCTTGTGCAGTGTTCAGGTAGCGTGTGACTTAAAAACTAGTATATAACAAACATACTGATCCAGCCATATGTAAATTATGCAAGGTGAGCATAATTAAGTGTGTCCTTAGCTTGGTCACAGCCACCAGTTTGTCAAACACGTCACTAAGTATCTGTAATTTGGGCTTCTCTTAGTAAATATACTGTATGACCCTATAACTGTAAGCAACATGTAATAATGGTGTGGCAGGTATGAGCAGAAAGTGAATTAATGAGGTATTTTCACTATGATGCACTGCCACTGGTCCTCCATGTGAACATAATGTGTGTGTTTTTGCAAAGTTTTTAGCTGTCATCATGCTTGCATTTGCAGTTCTGATCATTTCTGAAGAGTAAAAGATATTAATTTTGTATGTGTGAGAGAGAGAGAGAGAGTGTGTGTGTGTATGTGTGTGTCTGAGAGAGAGAGAGAGAGAGAGAGAGAGAGAGAGAGAGAGAGACTGTATGTGTGTGTATGTGTGTGAGAGAGAGAGAGTGTGTGTGTGTGAGAGAGAGAGTGTGTGTGTGTGTGTGTGTGTGTGTGGGTGTATGACAGCGAGAGTGTGTGTGTGTGTGTGTGTGTGTGTGTGTGTGTGACAGCGAGAGAGAGAGTGTGTGTGTGTGTGTGTGTGTGTGTGTGTGTGTGTGACAGCGAGAGAGAGTGTGTGTGTGTGTGTGTGTGTGTGTGTGTGACAGCGAGAGAGAGAGAGAGTGTGTGTGTGTGTGTGTGTGTGTGTGTGTGTGTGTGTGTGTGTGTGTGTGTGACAGCGAGAGAGAGAGTGTGTGTGTGTGTGTGTGTGTGTGTGACAGCGAGAGAGTGTGTGTGTGTGTGTGTGTGTGTGTGTGTGTGTGTGTGTAAGATGCAGTGATGAAGTTCTGGTGAGGAGACTCAACATTGCTCCTGCTGGCGAGCATAAACTGTGTGCAGTAGGGGATGTGGAGAGGACATCAGTACAATAGATGTATTTTTATAGCCGGACAGGAATTTTCACTGTGACCTTGACTTGCTCTGAGTGGTGTTATTATTATCCAGAGTGACGTCAATTCCCTCACTTCCTTTCTTTCTCTCTTTCTCTAATCCTCCCTGTCTCCTCTTAACTCGCTCTCTCTCACTCTGTCTTTTTCTGCTCTCAGAGGGTGCACCCAGCAGGGTGAGTAACAAACATGTGTGTGTGTGTGTGTGTGTATGTGTGTGTATATATACTTATGATAAATGTCTCCAAATATGGAGTATTTTAAAAAAGGAAGTTTGCGACTCCTTCCATCCAAACCCAGCATAGGAACGTGGCCTCAGCTGAGTTATATAAGTACAGCAATAATAGGAAGGATTGGCCACAATGGAAAATGAATGTAATAATAATAATAATAATCATCATAATAATAATAGGGAGGGCACGGTGGCTTAGTGGTGGCTTCGATTCCCACCTCTGCCCTGTGTGCGCAGAGTTTGCATGTTCTCCGCGTGCCTCAGGAGTTTCCTCTAGGTATTCCAGTTTCCTCCCCCAGTCCAAAGACATGCGCTGTAGGCTGATTGGCATCTCTAAATTGTCCGTAGCGTGTGAGTCTGCGATGAGTTGGAACCCCGTCCAGGGTGTCCCCCGCCTTGTGCCCCGAGTCCCCTTGGATAGGCTTCAGGCTCCCCCTGACCCTGTGTAGGATAAATGGTACAGAAAATGGATGGATGGATGGAATCATTATCATCATCATCATAACAGTCCTATTCAGGCAACATTTTTAATTAATTCAAATAAATGAAATACTTCTTTTAACTAAAATTAAGCAGGTATAAAATATAATGGAAATTGAAGTAAAAATAAACTGTCACTAACAGTTAGGCCTAAAGGGAGTTTCATAGCTCTGAAGCATTAAAAACATAAAGTAGCATGACCACTTGTTTCTTCATCTGAGGATCAGCATCTTAGCATCATGCAGGGTCGACCTCTGGCAACGCTTGAAAGATTCTCATTATCAGTGTGTGCTTTGAACAATAAAACTGAATGATTATGCATAGACTGCAGCACCTTTTATTGCCATTTCTCATTTACAGTCAGTATAAAACATTGTCGGCTAAACTAGCAGCACTAACAGAAGCAGCAGAGAGAGACAAATGGACTCCGAGAGACAGATTTAGTGAAATAGAACTAAAACAGTTTAAAAGAAGAGAGAAATATCTAGCTCTCTTTTTTTAAATCAGACTTGATGATCCATTGATAAAAGGTGTTCAGAGGAAAAATGTGCAGCTCGAAATAAAAGAGAGACTATAGGATCCTAATCAATTCTCGTTCATCATTTCAGTGTTGCTGAATGAGGAGGAGAGTGAGAGAGCGAGTGAGACACAGACAGAGAGAGTGAGTCTGAGACAGATAAGACACAGAAGGCTTGTTGATAGTACTGCTTCGTGCTTTGTACGTACGACTTTGTGCTTTTTTCCCCCCTCATCTTAGTCCAACTCACTTCCTGTTTGGCCCAGAAAGATCACGGATGCAGAGAGACTGAAAAAGCAGATCTTAGAGCAGTTGTGCTGTTACAGTTGGCGAAGATACAGATTGGCATTCATACAAAGAATCTAACTGTGCTTTCAGAGTATGCTCTGTAAACTGGGAATGATGTATGAGTGTACTTTTTTGTTTGTGACGGTCGCATCAGTTTTGTGTGTATATGTGGTATGCACGAACATGTGACATTGTCATCAGTGTGCTTTGTCTGTTAATATGCATTTATGTGTTATGTCAGTGTGTGCTGATGTCATTAGTGAGTTTGTGTGTGTTAATTCACTTTCTCTCTCTCTTGGTAGAGTAAGTCTGTGTCATCAACAGACAGTCAAGCAATAGAGGAGCGTCAAGGCCCCTCGGGAGTATTCCCCTCTCACACCAGCAGTGACGCCAAGAGGAGGCGCTGTGACGATAAAGATGGCCCATCCCATTATGTATGTCCTGTTGCACAGTCATGACCTCACACTGATCCCCTAATATTATTAGTCAGTGACGTCTACACACTATTCAGACAACATTTGGGTTGTTTGTCACTGCCATGTACAGTGGTGCTTGAAAGTTTGTGAGCCCTTTAGAATTTTTAGCATATCTGCATAAATATGACCTAAAACGTCATCAGATTTTCACACAAGTCCTAAAAGTAGATAAAGAGAACCCAATTAAACAAATGAGACAAACATATTCTACAACCCCAATTCCACCTATCAGCATTGATGGTGCCTTTCCAGATGTGCAAGCTTCCCATTCCATAGGCACTAATGCAATTAGAACATTAACATTACCCAATGTGAGCCTTTATTTGCTTAGAAGTTACACTGGGTGCCTTTGTAAACTCGTGGACTATTGCACGTCTTGCTCTTGGAATGATATTTGTTGGTCGACCACTCCTGAGTATGGTAACAATGGTCTTGAATTTCTTCCATTTGTATATAATCTGTCTGACTGTGAATTGGTGGAGTTCAAACTCTTTAGAGATGGTTTTGTAACCCTTTTCAGCCTGATGAGAATCAACAAGGCTTTTTTTGAGGTCCTCAGAAATCTCCTTTGTTTGTGCCATGATACGCTTCCACAAAAGTGTTCCACAAAACTCTGATAGTTCCCTATTCTTCAAATAAAACAGGGTACTCACTCACACCTGATTGTCATCCCATTGACTGAAAACACCCGACTCTAGTTTCACCTTCAAATTAACTGCTAATCCCTAAATCCCTTTAGAAGCAAAAGTCCACGTATGATTCCACAGTCTCCTGACCATACAATGACTTTATAGAATAATTTTCTGAATTCTTATTGTCTGCAATGTCAATATTCTTATGGAAAATGAAAATGACCCTGTAAGTATACCATTTGTGTCCATTCTGGATTGTACTGGTGTTAATCAAAATGTCCTAGGTCCCGTTCATGTGTAATCACACCCTAGATCTAATTCTGAGTTTTGGCATCATTACTAGCAAGATTTTTACGGTTACCCTAAATGCAGCTGTATCTAATCATTGTTTATAAGATATCAGATTAGTACAAATTCTGGCATTAGATTCTGCCTACATATGAAATGTGTACTTAGACCACTCACAGCTGCAGCTGTCATAGATAACCCACCAGACCTAAGTAAACTTTGCAGTGTACCATACGATAGATTCCAGCTTGACTGAGATCTAATTTAATTGAGGGGCTACATACATCTTTCAGATCTACCCTGGACAGTGTAGCACAGTGTAGCATCTTATTTAAAGAAAAACAGCAATTATAAGATCTGCTCTTGGTGCAGTGAACAATTGCGCATCTTCAGGCAAATCTCCAGACAGGATGAGTAAGGATGATGGAAAAGTAAGCTAGATCTCTTAGTAACTACCATCAGACCTCTGTCTTAGCCAGAACAGCTTACTTTTCAAACTTAGAAAGCAGTAAGAATATTAGGGTTTTATTTAACACAGTGTCTGAATGAACAGATGATTCCTCTATTTATGATTCTCAAAGACCTTAGCAGCAATTAGAGACCATAAAGGCTAAAATTCTGTAACAGGCTGCCAGCCATCTATTATGTACTACACCACGCTCTAATGATGATAACCCAGGAGGTGCCGTTATCCAAGAATGTCTCAATGTGTTTAGTCCTTTTGGGTTTAACAGGCTCTATACTTTGATGCTGTGCTCTAGACCAACCACCTGTGTCCTTCAGTCTTGAAGTTTTGTAATTATTATCTGTTACTAGGAAACCTTTACTAAACACTAAATTATTAGGCCACGCCTTAAGAAACCACATCTCTTCAGTTACGGTCCAATCTCCAGAACTCTCCAAAGTTTTAGACTTTGGAGAAAGCTGTCTCCCAGTGGCTTTCTTCTTCTCTAAGTAAAAACAAGCATAATGTATTTCAGTCTGGTTTTCAGAAACATAGTATGAAATCAGCACTGGCTAAAGTAGTCAGTGACCTACTGCTTGCTGCAGATTGTGAGTGTGTTTCTGATTTAGTATCAGTGTACTTAAGTGCAGCATTTGACTCTATTGACAAGGGGTGTCAAATTTTATCCGGAAAGGGCCGGGGTGGGTTCAGGTTTCATTCCAATCAAGCAGGGGCCAATCTGATTCCACCTGTTTAATCAGTTGAGCTTGGCTTTCAATAGACTCAGGTGTGGCTTCTGCTTACTTATTATCTTATTATCATTTGAGAAACATAGCCAAAATAAGAAATATGCTAACCCTACATAACACTGAGAAACTAGTACATGCATTCATAGTTTCTAGATTGGACTATTGTAACCTGCTGCTGGCTGGCTGCCCTGCTACCTTTCTCAAGAGCTAATTCAGAATGCAGCAGCTCAAGTTCTTACCTGGAAAAGAGGGTCAGAGCCAGATATGGGGAGTTGAATTAGGGACTCAGACTTAGGTTGCCCTAGATTAACTCACAACTTGACTTAGACTTGACTGACTCACAACTTGATCATTTCATTGCAGATAAAGTTAACTGCTTTTAATACATGTACACAAATAGCTCCTATAGTTTCTGGCAGTGTGTAAGACTGTACTTTGTATACTGCAGTGCTTTCCTTAGAAACAGTAGCAGTGTTTTACTTGTGCAATAAAATGCTGTGTGTGTGTGTGTGTGTGTGTGTGTGTGTGTGTGTGTGTGTGTGTGTGTGTGTGTGTGTGTGTGTGTGTGTGTGTGTGTGCTTTCCCTAACATTTTCCATCTTGTTCTTTTTCTCTTAGGACAGTGATGGGGACAAGAGTGAAGATAACCTAGTGGTAGATGTCTCTAATGAGGTATGTCTTGATTTAATTCATTTTTAATTGTCTGTGGTCTTCTTGTGTACAGAAAGAAGTATCAAACATCTGAAGCTAAGTGCACACAAAATGAAGCCTGGGAATACATGAACATGTCAGGTTTTATAAGTGAGATGTAAGAGAAAATAAAATTCTAACATACTCCTCCAAGTTCTGCGCTAGTTAGAAAAGAATAAAAAAAAGAATAAAGTTCCAAGTACACCCCATGGAAATTGTTGTTTTATTTGACATATTTGGACAAGCAAACATTTGATCCTCTTTGAAACAGTGCCTATTAATTAAGGTGATATACTCTATCAAATGACACAAAATCGACATTTTGTAGTAATTTTCACAATCTAAATTAACAAAAAAACACATCAGTCACGTGGAAAAAGTAAGTACACCCCTACATTTATCACACCTTCAAATCCATAAAATTTGAATCAGGTGTTCAAGATTGGGTGCCAGTGATTAGAACCTGTTTAGGGAGTGCAGGAGGTTCCTGTCTTATTTATACCCCTCTCATATCTAGTGTCTGGTGTTCCCTTTGCTATTGAGGTGTGTGGTGTCATCATGTCAAGATCTAAAGTGTTCTGTAAGGCCTTCAGAAAACAGTTGTGGATGCCTATGAGTCTGGCAAGGGATTTAAAAAGATCTCCAAATTATCTGAAATACATCCACTGTAAGGAAAATAATCTACAAATGGCGCAGATTTCAAATGACTGCCAAATTGTCCAGGACTGGCTGTCCCAGCAAATTCAGCCTAAAAGCAGACCATCTGATGCAAAAAGAAGTCTCCAAGAACCCCAAAATTTCATCACAGGATCTGCTAGTAAGTCTTGCAACTGTTGGTGTCAAAGTGCATGCTTCTACAATCAGAAAGAGACTGCACAAATTTGACCTGCATGGAAAAAAAGGAAAAAGCCTTTGCTGTCTAAAAAGAACATTAAAGCAAGACCACAGTTTGCCAATGAGCATATAGGCAAAGACCAGGTTGCACAATGGTGGAAATGTTATGGTTTGGGGTTGCTTTGCTGCCTCAGGGACTGGACAACTTGCATTCTATGAATTCTGCATCATATCAAAGAGTGCTTGAAGATAATGTGAGGCCATCTGTCCAAAAGTTGAAGTTGATCCGAAAGTGGACCTTTCAACAGGATAATGATCCTAAGCACACTAGCATATCCACCAAGAAATTGCTCAAAAAGAAGAAATGGAGGGTTATGGAATGGCCTAGACAAGGCCCAGATTTGAATCCCATTGAAATGTTGTGGGGGGATTTGAAACAGGCAGTACATGCAAGAAAACCCTCAAACATCTTGCAACTGAAAGAATATTGCATGGAAGGGTGGTCAAAACTTCCAGCAGGCCGATGTCAGAGACTGGTGGACAATTATGCAAAACACCTACAAGAAGTTATTTCTGCTAAAGGGGGCAATACTAGCTTCTGAGGCCAAGGGTGTATTTACTTTTTCCACAGAAGAGTATCACCTATTGATATTTCTGTTGAATAAATAATTGAAAATCATTTCCTTGTGATTTTGCTCAAGTATATCAACTTTGTTAATAGGCACTGCTTCAAAGATGATCAAATGTCTGCTTGTCCAAATAAAGGCAACAATTTCCAAGGAGGTGTACTTATTTTTTCACATGACTATATATAATATATATATATATATATATATATATATATATATATATATATATATATATATATATATATAATTTCTGTAATTTGTATTAATTTTTATTAATTAATTCAAAACAGCTCATGTAGTCTTGGCAATACTGACATAAACTGATCACAAATACTCAAGAATAAGCATTGCTTTTATATTATTTGCTCTCATGCCAGTCCATTTACTTACATTTTATGTCATCATGCAAATACTGATATCTCCTATTCATATACTTTCATGAATTATTCTATAACTACATTATTTATAGAATAATAGTGCTTATGAATTTAGCCTTCAAATAAGGTGTTATCCATTCCTTACATATATTTCAATGACTATATAAATATTACATAGATGATTAGGGATTTAATGTGTACCAATAAACTTTATACAAATTTTATACTAATTAGACTCTAAAATGAACAAATGTCTTATATGTTAAAAAAAAATAAATTCTCTTTATAAAGACAACTCATATGAAGCTACTTGGTCCATTCCCTAAAGCTTGATAAATAGGACATTTTGTTATGATTAAATACAAATTACCACTGTCTTCCGGCACAGTGCTGTTTTTTCCAGCGAGTTAACGAGGCCATGGTGTATTCCTTTCATCGCTCAGCAAAGGCTGGATTATTAGTTTAGTATAAGCTCACCATTCCTCCACAATATTTCAGCCTTTGAAATTCCTCATGTGGCATAACGAAATATGTTTCCTCCCCATAATTTGCCTTACAGACACAAAACAATATACACAAACTTTCCCTGCGTGAGTGTTGTGCAGTCTTGCATAATAGATAAACATCAGCGACCGGAGAAAGCGTGACAGAAAGAGGAGTGAATGAGATAAAGAATGAGAGATGGAGAGAGAGAGAGAGAGATTATGAAGCTATTAAAATGAATGATATTTGAGACTGTATATCGTAGGTGTCCATGTTATAGCTGAATAAAATCAATTGTGTGCTGGGAATGGAATTGATTGGATTTATTAATACTGCCTACCTTTGCATTTTCTAATTACATTTCTTTTACTCCCTGTCTGTGTTTCCTCTATCCCTCTTTCTGTAGGATCCTTCCTCTCCCGTGGGCAGCACCCCCCACTCTCCTCATGGAAATGGCTTAGACAGAGCACCTACACTGAGGAAGGAGCTCCCCAGATCCCCAAGCCTCCCTCCTGCCCCCTCGCCTCCAGATCACAGCCCCGCTCCAGGCAAGAGCAAGGACCCGGCGCAGGTAGAGCCTGGCACAGATATCTCACAGTATCACACTACTGCTGTACAAGCCATTCACTTCTCTATTTTCCATTTTAAAAAAACATCTCGTCTTTCAGTAGATACAAGAATTAATACTTTTGACATTGTTGCCTCAAAGATGAAAGGGGTTTGCATTGTCATGCAGTGAAGCAGAAGTATTAAAATACAACAGTAATTGTATTGTTTTAATAATTGAAACAATTATTTTAATATTAACTTACAGATATAAAAAAAAAGAAAAAAAGAACTTGCTAGATAAAAGTGTTTTATTTTTTATTTATTCAGAATTATATTTTATACTGAGGGGTTGAATTTCTACAAATATTCACTAATATTGGCACCCTTGGTAAATATGAGCAATGAAGGCTGTGAAAAATTGTCTTTAATGTTTAACGTTTTGATCTTTTGTTCAGAAAATTCACAAAAATACTCTCATGGATATCAAACAATTGCAAACAAAACAGGTTTATCAAAAAAAAACCAAAAAAACTTTGTTAAATATAGGTGTGCAACAATAATTGGTACCCTTTTAGTCAATACTTTGTGCTACCTCCCTTTGCCAAGATAACTATAATGCCTGATTGGTTGGAGAATACATGGCAAGGGATCTGAGACCATTCCTCCATACAGAATCTCTCCAGATCCTTCAAATTTCGAGGTCCACGCTGGTGGACTCTCCTCTTCAGTTCACCCCACAGGTTTTCTATGGGTTTCAAGTCAGGGGACTGGGATGGTCATGGCAGGACCTTGATTTTGTGGTCAGTAAACCATTTTTGTGTTGATTTTGATGTATGTATTGGATCATTGTCCTGCTGGAAGATCCAACCATGGCCCATTTTAAGCTTTCTGGCATCATAGAGTCCATGATGCCATGTATCCTAACAAAATGTCCAGGTCCTCTGGCAGAAAAACAGCTCCAAAACATTAAAGAGCCACCACCATATTTAACCGTGGGCATGAGGTACTTTTCCATATGGCTGCCACTCTGTGTGCGCCAAAACCACCTCTGGTGTTTCTTGCCAAAAAGCTCTATTTTGGTTTCATCTGACCATAGAACCCCATCCCATTTGAAGTTCCAGTAGTGTCTGGCAAACTGAAGACGCTTGAGTTTGTTTTTGGATGAGAGTAGAGGCTTTTTTCTTGAAACCCTTCCAAACAACTTGTGGTGATGTAGATGACTTCGGATTGTAGTTTTGGAGACTTTC
This sequence comes from Cranoglanis bouderius, assembly GCA_023630585.1. Taxonomy (NCBI): domain Eukaryota; kingdom Metazoa; phylum Chordata; class Actinopteri; order Siluriformes; family Cranoglanididae; genus Cranoglanis; species Cranoglanis bouderius. The sequence continues at coordinate 12,449,880 of CM042553.1, read as the reverse complement.
TGACCCCAAGATGCAACTAAGTTCTGCAATTCTCCAGCTGTGATCCTTGGAGATTTTTTGGCCACTCGAACCATCCTCTTCATAGTGCGTTGAGACAATATAGACACACGTCCTCTTCCAAGTTGATTCATAACATTTCCAATTGACTGGAACTTCTTAATTATTGCCCTGATGGTGAAAATGGGCATTTTCAATGCTTGTGCTATTTTCTTATAGTCACTTCCCATTTTGTGAAGCTCAACAACCTTTTGCCGCACATCACAGCTATATTCCTTGGTCTTACCCATTGTTATGAATGACTAAGGGAATTTGGCCTATGTGTTACCTCATATTTATACCCCTGTGAAACAGGAAGTCATGGTTGAACAATTTCCTGTTCCTAGTCCCCCAGGTATACTAAAAAATGTAAAATATCAATGGGAATCTACTTCAAATATATTTTTCTCATATGAATTCATAGGGGTGCCAATAATTGTTGCACACCTATATTTAACAAAGATATTTTTTGTATAAACATGTTGTGTTTGCAATTGTTTGATATCCATGAGAGCAGAGTATTTTTTGAACAAAAGATCAAAAGGTTAAACAATAAAGAGAATTTTTCACAGCCTTCTTTGCTCATATTTACCAAAGGTGCCAATAATTAGTGTAGGGCACTGTATGTGGTCAAGATCAAATATGACTCCTTTGTTAACAAAGGTTTATTTATTATTTATTTATGTCTTATTTATTTAGGATATAAACTTTTTTTGACATTCCAATTCCAATCTCTAAATATTCTTAAGAATTAAAAGTTATTTTTTCTTTGAACGGGTGTACTTGCATTATCATGCTATTATATTATCATTATATAATCAGTGGCATAAAATGGTCTTAAAATGACAATATCGTTTATCGCAATTATTTCTGGGACAATATATCGCCTAACAAAAAGTATTTATTTTGGCAGGCCTATTCCTGAATAAAAATTGTAAAAAAAAAAAAATCATAGTAAGCATTCCAATGTCTAATATAAAGCCATGAATATCACCATTTTTCCTGTTTTTAAAATCTTTGGCCCTTTTGCCAAATCTGTCTTTTATAGTGCAAAATATGCACATATTAAGTCATAAGTCATATGGGTTGTATGTCTATGCTTTTGATCAGTGATAACTGACTGTAGGATTTCTTTGCTTTTCTGCAGTCAGAGAAATGTCAGTCACCATCTTCTAAGTCAGGCAGTAGTTCCCCCTCGCACCGCGAGGCCCTCACCCCCGGACCCAGCACTTCTTGTCTACGGCTAGTCACTAAGCCTGCATCCTCAGCAGATCCTATGGGTAAAGGACAGCTGGTCCATTCTCATTTTGCCCTTGATTAGTTTTTATTGTTGACCAGTTTTTGCGCTGTGGTCTTAGCCTGAGGCTCCATACAAGTCAAGCAATTTACTATTCAACATAGAAAAAAAAGATGGGCCTCTAACAAGTATGCCTTTGTTTTTTGTTTAGCAGCTTTGCGCAGTCCTCTTTCCATGACATCAGCTTCTTACCCAGCTCATTTTGGTGTCGTGTCTCACGCCGGACTGAATGGAGAGCTGGCCAGTCCAGGCAGCTTTGGTGGCTCAATCAGTCTCTCACCACAGATCAGTACTGCAGCTAGTGCCTACACACGCAGCCCCATGGTGAACACACACACACACACACACACACACACACACACACACACACACGGATCATTAGTTTTCAGTGTTAATTAAGTCCCACTGTAATGTTTGTTCTAACAGACATTATTATATGACTTTGACATTCACTTACAATGAGTACAGCAAAAGTCAATAAACGGTCTCCTAAAACATTTCTGTATACCTCCACTACAGGTGGCATATGAATCACGCCCTCACCTCAGGCCCTCAGGGCTGTCCTCCTCTCTGCCTGGCTCCAGTGGGGGCAAGCCGTGAGTTTCTCCCTTTAAGGGTTTTGCTTCAGGCTTTCTTCCTTAACATCCCTCCATGTTTGGATTGAATTACACTGATGTACTCAAACTGCATAATGTATGGGCCATATGTTACAGCACTAATGTTTGTTTGGCTTATAATAATGAATATTTTGCTGAAGCACTTAACTAATGACCATTGTGTGAAACACTTGTGCATTTTCAGATTGTTTCACACACAAGCACATAAATATACTTTTGGTCGGAATTTTCTGGAGTTAGGGGCTTATTTAAAGGGGCCCTTTTCCACTTGTGGCTGTGTGTTGTCAATAATTGGATATGTGATTACATGATCAATTGGTTACACTCAATACCACTTAAACACATCGCACATATTTTCACCTCAGAACTACGTAGCTCCTCCTCCTTAATGGAACTGCTGTCATTTCAAAATGCTTTTTTCTCCTCTTACCCAGCCAAATCCTTTTGTATGTAAGTGTACTGTATGTACTTTGTATTTTGGATGTAATTGTCACTGTTAAGGTATAGTTTAATGATAAATTACATTTACATAATCCTACACTAACCCCATATTTGGTCAGTCAGCCAGGACATGTCATGTTTTTCTTCTTTAGTTTTGCACTGCAGCTACAAGACTAATTCCAGGTGCCCAAGATGGCGGCACCATAACATTACTATACAGCATTCGGCTACACAATGAAGTTTATTTATCATAGGTAACTGTAAGTCATGTTGTGTCTTTAAAAACATACCTACAGTACAAGTCTGCATGACTACTATAGAACCGGATTTGGTTTGAGCAAGTATTTGCACATTTTCCGGGATTACATTAATTAGTGAACACATGCTAGCCTTATAGTTCTAGTGCAAAGCTAAAGAAGAAAATATCAGACACCAAACATTTGTTGGGACACTTGGTGTAATGAAGAGGTACTTTTACTGCTTGGTGCTCTTTTAGGCGCTTTCACATTTCCTATAAGGACATCACCTCACCTCAGACAGGTACAATATGTCTTGATTTTGACCCTCACATTTGGGTGACCTCATTATGGGCCTGATGATGATTTGAATCAGTTTTTTTTTTTTTTTAGTAGAGAACACTAAATGTGCAAATCTGTCACCCTCAAACAGGCTACATGATTACAGGGACACAACATATTCTGTGTAAAGAATACGGTCCATTTATTCTGCAGTGGAAGAAAAGTACAGAAAAAAATTATCGCTTGCCAATGCCAATTGTGTGATATTGAATATATCAAATAAAGCGCATGCCAGACTGCTACACACAAGGCCGTGCATCTTTTTAATGTGTCACTGAGCCTCATCAACTAAAATTTGCAGATCCTTTGTTCAGATTTGTTCCGATCCTGCATTGTGCCTTGATTGTACTGAAGCTTCGAATACCTGATCTACACAACTACATAGTATGCAGAATTAGAGGGAATTTGCTAAATAGCATCATGGGGTACAAAATGAGATCCAGTGGATTTAATTACAGATGTAAGCACACAAGTCCACCTCCGGGTTATTAATTATACCTCACACTGATGTGTCCCTGTAGAGTCTTTGGGTTAGGAAGCTTCCTGGAGCAATCGTATATTATGGCTTCTTCAGGCCACTAATTATATCTTTAAGACAGCTTGTCTGATGTTTATTGTATGGATTAGTCAGCTATCTAATGACTGAACGTTATAATGATGTTTACAGACACCTTGTATATATTACAGTCTGATCAGTGGAATGTTATTTTTCTTAAAACCAGGCATCAAATAAAACTGTACCCTATTTGTCCTGCTCTATTTTTCTTTTTTTGCTCTTTATTAACACATTCAGTCTTATTTTTTTTATAACTGCCCTATTTGACAACATAGTTCCTAAACCAGGTGTATCAATCAAGCTGGTGAACTTTTTTTGCAGTCACTGCAAAAGAAAGTTCTGAGTGAGCCATGCAGAAAAATGTAAATATGTAATTTATTCTCAGATGGAAGGAGAACACCCAAAACATCTGAGGAGTAACAGTTCAGAACTGCAAAATTTCAGAACTGAACAAAACAACATATGATGTAATTTTATCCACAGGCTTCATTTTTCCTAGTAAATATGTGTAGACGTGACAGATGGTCCATGTTGAAAGCTTTCAGAGCATTTGCTCAACAGTAATTTCTTTATATTCAGCTTCACACAAGAACATTTTGCTAATTGGTAGTTATTTATACAAAGACTTTCTCAGCACAGTGCCTTTATAAAAAATGCCTTTGCCAAACGTTAATGGGACATGAGATTTACTATGTCTTTTTGAAGGGTGGCCATATACAAGCTGTCAAACGTAGATCATACCATGCATATTTAAGGGTCAAATTAAGGTGGCCCATGATCCAATAATAGATAAATGATAACATCTTTATGAGCCAATGTAAGTCAGGCCTTACTGGCCCAGAAATACAGGTGCATCTCAAAAAATTTGAATATCGTGGAAAAGTTCGTTTTTTTCCGTAATTTAATTCAAAAAGTGGAACCTTTATATATTCTAGATTCATTACACATAAAGTGAAATATTTCAAGCTTTTTTTGTTTTAATCTTTATGATTACGGCTTGTGGAAATCTCGTGGAAATCAAAAATCCAGTATCTCAAAATATTAGGATAAACAATTTATAATACAGAAATGTCGACCTTCTAAAAAGTATGTTAATTTATGCACTCAATACTTGGTCAGGGCTCCTTTTGCACGAATTACTGCATCAATGCGGTGTGGCATGGAGGCAATCAGCCTGTGGCACTGCTGAGGTGTTATGGAAGCCCAAGTTGCTTTGATAGCGGCCTTCAGCTCGTCTGTATTGTTGGGTCTGGTGTCTCTCATCTTCCTCTTGACAAAATTCAGGTCAGGCGAGTTGGCTGGCCAATCAAGCACAGTAATACCATGGTCAGCAAACCAGTTACTAGTAGTTTTGGCACTGTGGGCAGGTGCCAAGTCCTGCTGGAAAAGGAAATCAGCATCTCCATAAAGCTTGTCAGCATATGGAAGCATGAAGTGCTCTAAAATCTCCCGGTAGACGCTGCATTGACTCTCGACTTGATAAAACACAGTGGACCAACACCAGCAGATGACATGGCACCCCAAATCATCACTGACTGTGGAAACCTCACACTGGACTTCAAGCAACTTGGATTCTGTGCCTCTCCACTCTTCCTCCAGACTCTGGGACCTTGATTTCCAAATGAAATGCAAAATTTACTTCCATCTGAAAAAAGGACTTTGGACCACTGAGCAACGGTGTTTTGAGTAAAAAGGTGTTTTGAGTTAATTAGTTGATTAGAGTTCTTCTCAGGTCGACATTGCTGCATTATAAATTATTTATTCTAATATTTTTGAGATTTTTGAGATACTGGATTTTTCCAGTATCTTATTTCCAAGCGCTGTAAGCCATAATCATCATGATTAAAAAAAAGGCTTGAAATATTTCACTTTATCTGTAATGAATCTAGAATATATGAAAGTTCCACTTTCTGAATTAAATTACGGGGAAAAGGGAACTTTTCCATGATAGATGTGCACCTGTAGACGTCCCAGGTCACTCAGTGCTCAATGGGACTCAGCTCTTTGTTCATAAATCATCCAGGATATCAATTACTGTGTTACTGTGACTAATTAATTGTTTAGTCAGTTCTGCAGATGACAATCTGCTAGTTGTATTGATATCAGCATCAGGGTTCCATCAAGGTTTTTCAGGAATCAACAGTTGACCAGCTAGACTTCACAGTCTTACAGCAATCTCATGTTCTGTGTAATGTCAGGAAGATTAAGACTGTACCTATTGGAATATGGTACACAAATCCTCCTATTCGTCATGCCAGGCTTGAATACCACGTCTCCTGTTTGGACTGTTACACCGCTCTTCAACTAACTTCATCTAACTACTGACTCCTCATAATGGGAGGATTCCGGCCTAACCAATGGAAGGGTAACCAATGGAACTTGGTTGCGACTCATCAGTCAGAGTGGATCACTCATCAGGCTCTATGTTCCATCGTGAGCATTGAAGTCTGTGAGTGAATGGTGAATAGTGATACCATGACTGTGTGTTTAAAACCAGACTCTTTTCACTGGTAGCTTGTGCGGCCAGAATGAATTGCCCAGCTTTGTCCACACTGCAGATCCCCACATATCTTTCAGGAAACGGCTGAAGACTCAGAAGCAGAAACAACCTCAGATCTCACCATCCGAGTGTATGACTATGTATTTATCTACCTAGGTATGTTCTGGCAAACCTGTGTTCATAATGGTTGCCACTGTTGTTAATGTATTATTATGATTGCATCGTTTATACTCTTAACTGTTTTGCGACTGGCGTTGAGCAGCAGATGGCTATAGTTTGCAAAGTGATTAGTTTAACTACATTCTCAAGTAGTGATTTGGTAGCATCAATACTTAAATGATGTAATAAAGTAACGAATAGTATTATTGGGGGCGTGCTGTTCTAGGAAAAAAATGACAGGGTGGTGTAATATGACACAATGCAAAGTGGAGTTACTGTTACCACCCTGAAGTTCATGATTTTCCAATAACAGCATCTCCTTGTTTTATTCCCCTTATACCACAGCAATATGCCTTTATATAACTTTTAATAGCAATATAACTTTTTTTTATTAAAGAATGACAAAATTTTTTTTTATCCATTTATAGTTTCATATTATGCAATGTTATCACTTACGGTATAACAGCTATAAACAATCTTTCCCCCACCAGCATTTTTTCCCCTCTCAGTTGTACATGTTACCAAGAAACTGCAAAAACCTTCATTCTACAGACTTTCCAATACTGAAAAATTTAAGGAACAGCCTTAACTTGACTTTTACCTTGACACTGGAGATGCCTTCCAAAAATGCTAAATCAATCACTCTAGTAATATATTTCTTGTTGGCTGGTTGGAAGCGCAATACACCGCAACAGGTCTGCTCTATCTCTAACACTGACCTGAGACGAATAGAAAATCTGGACTGGTAATTAGCGTGCTCTGAATTCTGTGAAATGAATGCAAATGAATGAGCGCCATTGTTTGTCTATAATAGTATGCAGTGTGTATTGGTGGGTGTTAAATAACACACCTCTTCTCTTTAAAAACTACACACACACACACACACACACAATTTGTTATATTGCAGGTAGACTGTTTAATGTATGGTATTAGTGTCTTGTGATTTTTCTTTAATTCTGAATGCAGTACCATACTTGTGTCCAAGAATTAGTCATTAGAGTTCCCTGAGTAAATTTTTTGCAAAACTGTCTTTTCTTTCTTATTTGTAATTAACAGAAGTGCTGGCATCAACTATGGAGCTTCGATATAGTTGTTTGTAGTGGTGCTAGTTAGATTTCTGTGAAGGGTGGCTTTATTGTAGCTGAGCTACAACAGCTAGAACTTTTGTAACTAACTTGCATTTCCTTCACCTGGCTTGAACTATCATGTTCTGTTCTAAATGATGAGCTTTTTTTTCCCTACAACACACTGTTATTATGCCATCAAACCACCCTTTCTACTTTTTCTCCTTTTCTCTCCAGTGCATACTCATTCCATGTGAGCGCAGATGGGCAGATGCAGCCTGTGCCCTTCCCTAATGATGCTCTTCTGGGCCCGGGCATCCCGCGCCACGCCCGCCAGATCCACACACTCAGCCATGGAGAGGTGGTGTGTGCCGTCACCATCAGCACCTCCACACGCCACGTCTACACTGGCGGCAAAGGCTGTGTCAAAGTGTGGGACATCAGCCAGCCGGGCAGCAAGAGCCCCATGGCCCAACTCGACTGTCTGGTCAGTTTCAAAACGTTTGTGTTTACAGAAAGACTTTGTATGAATGTCTGATTCTTCTGGTATTCACAACTTCAGAAGTTAAAATTTCCTGATAGCTACACCAGTTGAGATGATGTTGAAATTTTTCAGTATGGTGGGACCCATCGTAGATTGGTTTGTGGTCGATGCTGAGTGTAATTGCAGTCTAATTTTAAGTCTATTCTTAGTCATTTACCAAACGTCTGAGGGAAATGTTTATATTCTTGACAGTTTTGTATTATTTTGTTGTCACCGTGATTTTACATAGTCCACATTAAAGACTTAATGTCCATATCTTAGCTAGCTAAATCATCAGCCTTACTAGCTAGCTTATTTTCCAGTTGCCTAGCAGCAGAGTTCTTGCATCTTTAATTAATTAAACCGTGAGTGCACTGTGTTTCTGCCTTTGCATGTTGAAACACAAATTCGCAAGTTCGGTATAAATGCAAACACACTCGTTCTGTAATGAGGGGATGAGTGGAATAATTATTAACTTTTCCTCTTGGTTCATCCAATCAGAACAGGGACAACTACATCCGCTCATGCAAGCTCCTCCCAGATGGGAGAACTTTGATAGTTGGAGGTGAAGCCAGCACTCTGTCCATCTGGGACTTGGCCACGCCCACTCCACGCATCAAGGCAGAGTTGACGTCCTCAGCTCCAGCGTGCTACGCGCTGGCCATCAGTCCAGATAACAAGGTCTGTTTCTCCTGCTGCAGCGACGGCAACATCGTCGTGTGGGACCTTCACAACCAGACGCTCGTCAGGTAGCTGTGAACACCGGGGAGTGATTAAATGTTGCACTGTACGTAATGATGTGGTGTGATGATTTATGGGTGTGGTTTTTGATGGATGTGGTTTTGGGACGTGTTCCTCCACAGGCAGTTCCAGGGCCACACTGATGGAGCCAGCTGCATCGACATCTCCAACGACGGGACCAAACTGTGGACTGGGGGACTCGACAACACGGTGCGCTGCTGGGACCTGAGAGAGGGCCGCCAGCTCCAGCAGCATGACTTCACCTCCCAGGTATTGCAGCACCAGAGAATCATGGGAAATGGAGTTTTACTACTCATAACAGTGAATATTTGTCTGAAGCATGTTTTATTAATCACACAGTTGCATCTATTTCTTGTGTGTGTGTGTGTGTGTGTGTGTGTGTGTGTGTGTGTGTGTGTAGATCTTCTCCCTGGGCTACTGTCCTACAGGAGAGTGGCTGGCAGTGGGCATGGAGAGCAGTAATGTGGAAGTACTGCATGTCTCCAAACCAGACAAGTACCAGCTGCACCTTCACGAGAGCTGTGTGCTGTCACTCAAGTTCGCCTACTGCGGTACGAGTGAACACTCACATAACCAGCCAAACTGTGCTGTTTCTCTGCTCATAGATTTACTAATTATAGAAATGAATTGTGCCACCCATTGAGTTCTTTTCTCTATGTGTGTGTGTGTGTGTGTGTGTGTGTCTGTCTGTCTGTCTGTCTGTCTGTTTGTGTCTCAGGTAAATGGTTTGTGAGCACAGGAAAAGACAATCTGTTAAACGCATGGAGAACGCCGTATGGAGCCAGCATCTTCCAGGTAAGTGGGGAGAAAAGAGTCAGAAATCATCTTTAGGCTGAAGCAGCCTCTGTCTTGTCTTGTGCTAAAAGGATCACATGTTTCATTTACACAGTCTTCCTGTGATGAGTTCATTTCATTTATTTTCTTGTGATCTCGAGATATTTGTGTCATTTTCACCAGTGGTGGTTTCCTGAGATGACAGGCTAATTCTCTCAAGACACTTTGTTTTCCTGAGATAATCACATATTAATTTGAGATCAAAAAACCACATTGCTTTCGCAAGATTACAAATTAGATGTGCAGAAGCCTGTTGAGATTTATGACACATTTAAAATGTCCAACGCCTATGGATAGAAGGGTGCCCTGAACACCACAAATGTGAAAACAGGCTTACATTAATCAGGGAGAGAATGTTCTGGTAACTTTAACTGTAAACACTGGCAACATGGAGAAAATAGCATAGCAAAAATCTGGTGTGAGTGCTATTATAATTAGCAGTTCCTCCATTTATTTATTTTTTCAGAAAGAAGAGACCACAGTCCATCCTCTTGTTTTCCTTTGCTTCATGCTTTCAGGGTTTCTTATTGTTTACCTAAGAATTTAAACACAACAGGACAAAGCAAATTCCTTTTTACAGTGAATTTGTAAATTCACACATCCTTTCCCAGTGAAGTGAATTGGATAACTTTGTTTTGTTTTTGTGATCTCAAATTAATTAAGCCATTATCTCAGGAAAACCACATTTGTTATCTCAAGTGCTTGAGAATATTATCCCATTATGTCAGGAAAACATTTAACTAGTGATAATGATGTAAATAATTAAATCTTATAAGAAAATAATAATGTTTGTGCATTGCTGAAGGTTATTTGTTGTGTAAAATAGAAATAGTTATTTAGAGCTAGAAAGCACTGCTGATGACTTCATTGATGGCTGGGACTGAAATAAACAGATTGTTTATACAATTAACATTTTAAATGAACCATCTATTGCGCTATTTATGTTTGCGTAATGGTCTGACGAGCACTTTTTTCTTTCTTCACTCCCCGCCCCCAACTCACTCACTCTCTCTCTCTCTCTCTCTCTCTCTCTCTCTCTCTCTCTCTCTCTCTCTCTCTCTCTCTCTCTCTCTCTCTCTCTCTCTCTCTCTCTCTCTCTCTCTCTCTCTCTCTCTCTCTCTCTCTCTCTCTCTCTCTCTCTCTCTCTCTCTAGTCCAAGGAGTCCTCCTCTGTCCTGAGCTGCGACGTCTCCCCAGATGATAAGTATATAGTCACTGGCTCTGGAGATAAGAAAGCCACCGTGTACGAGGTGGTCTACTGAGCACACAAGAGAGGAGCGAGAGATGGATGGATGAATTGATGGATAAATGGAAGAAAGAATGAGTTGAAAGAAAAGCACTTACCAGGAGCTTCTTCATGGCAGCTGTGGTGGGCAACCATGGGTGCTCTTTCCAAACAGTATTCCCTTGCTTCGTCTCTCAAGCACCATTAAACCCCCTCCCCATCCCTATTCCATCCCCCTATAAGTAGGAAAGAGAGAGAAGAAAGAGAGGGACAAACAGAAAGAATAAGCAGAGGGAGTATAATTAGCACGGTGTCTAGATGAAATGCCTAGCGGCGAGGAGAAAGCTCGCAGGAGACAAGGTAAGCACTTAGGGAGCTGCAGCTCACACAAACACAGATAGCAGACAATCAATACATTACTGTAAAAAAAAAAAAAAAAAAAAAAACCCACACACACTGTAGTGAGCCCAAATGCTCACAGAGCTCGTTATATAACACCTCAGAGAGCAGAACAACCAGACTGCAGCAACTGTAGCACTGGCTCTGGCTCTGGCTTGAGAAACCTGCTTCAGTATGTCTGCACCACTCCAATTAACATGCATATGGCAATTCCCAACTGAATTCTGCATCATGCGTTTCTGTCTCCTGTGACAGACTCCCTAGAGACTCTAATGAAGAGCAGCTGGACCTCTCACTGGGTTTCATGTTGAAAACATTAAACAACAGCATTTTCCATTTTTAATTTCAGAGAATGGTTGTATGTGCAGAACACTTAAGCATGCATGAGTTGAGCAAAAGATTGATTATGTGTTCTGGAAATGAGAATTACAGTTCTGAGAATCTGAACGAGAACTACAGTTCTGTGTTTTTGTTCCCGCTACACTGCAGGATCGGTGACCATTTTAAGTTAAGTAACAGAAGTGACTCAAACCGTGGTTCTGACATTTCAGAAGCGGGCAAACATATAGGGCATTCCACTAAAAGCACGTAGAACAATCAAATGCACTGTGGAAACATTCCACTTTGACAGTCATGCTGCTTCTCAAAGCAGATTTTTTAATAATGCCATTCAGTATGGTTAGTTATTCTGTGAAGCGTGACCAATCAGCAATGTTAAATATCACTACTAGGGGTATAACAGTTGGAAAGTTTGGATCGATAATTGATTTAAAAGCCAATGATTTCAATGAATCGAGGCAATTAACTGATGTGTTAATGTGCTAGCAAGGTGATTTGCCTGCAACTCTGATACTTAAAATAGTCCATGATCATTTGCGACTTAATAGTAGGCCTAACCCAGATTCTGAACAAAGTTGGTCACATATCATTCAGAGGTTATTGAGGCAATTGTATCTTTATTGTATCGTAGCAGATTCAGTGGTTCCCTTAAGAATCAACATCATGTATCATGTGGAAGCCTGAGGTTTACACCTCTAATCACTACCTCCTGGTTTGCAGAAAAGTACTCACTCTGAAGCAGGAACTAAAACAGTTCCTGGATATTTAGCCTAGAATCTAAAATTGCCCCTGGCTCCTCATGGTGCTTCACATCTTATTCTTCAGTACTTCAGCGTGGTGCAGTGGGTAGTGGAACCTCACAGCTCCAGGGTCTTGAGTTTGATCCTGAGCCCTGATAACTGTCTGTACTGAGTTTCACATGTTCTCACCACATCTGTGTGGGTTTCCTCCCAAAAACATGCCGGTAAGTGTACTGGTTATGTTAAATTGCCCCTAGGTGTGAATGTGTGTGTGCATGTTGCCCTGTGATGGACTGAGCATATTCCCGCCTCACGCCCAAAGTTCCCGGGATAGCTGGATGCACAGCAGTTAATGAAGCTGAGTGAATGACGAGACCAATGTTTCTGGCTTGGTGGTTCACATTCATGTTCGTATGTTTGTGATCTGTCACTAGAGTGAACAAACATCTGCCCTGAAATGAGCACTTTTCCAAATCAGTAAATCACATGCACGTCAACAGTGGCAAAAAAAAAAAATATATATATATATATATATATATATATATATATATATATATATATATATATATATATATATATAATCCATCATTTCAGTAGCTCTGAAATGGACAAGCTAGCAGCAGTCTTAATTAGATAGATAATTTGCTCTAAAGGTCAGGCTCAGCTGATCAGCTACGAGAAGGCAAAAAAGGACAGAAGCTTTTACAGGCACTGAGAGAGACAGCAGTGATATATGCATGAAGAGTGCTGTAATATAAAAAAGACACGAGTTCTGATCTGACTGATATCATTACAGTTGCAGACCTTGTATCAGATGTGTATTCAATCTAGGACATATGAAAGTCACTGACATCAGAAATACAAAAAGCCCAAATTTCACATAACATTTTAAACAATATGCTACCATAATAATAATCGTCCCTGCAGCCAAATTTAGATTCATTTTATTCCTAAGAGGCCCTATGATATATACACCCCTGCTCTATCCCTTTATATTAAAGAGCTGTGGTTGCCCACCCAACCTGTGATGTCTGAAAGCAGTCCTCACTCCTCCTGCTGGGGGAAAAGATTTTGTGCTTTTAATTTGCTAAACATGTTTCTGGGGTTTGTTTTTCACGTTTATCTGATCTGTGAATCAGAAGGCCTGTCTTGGAATCTGAAATAATCTTTTGCTTGCTACTTTTCCAAACACAAAAAGAACTGTAAGATTTTTTTTGTAATGAAAATAAGTAATAGTGCTACAACAGTGTTTTGTTCCGTTTATTGTTATGCATATAGTGTATTTCTGCCTTTCTATAAATGGCTGAGATGACTGCTGCCCAAAGATGTTGGGATTTTAGTCTTGCGCAATCCAGACCATCTCCACTGCCTTATCATCGCATCTTACCTGTAATGGGAATTACATCACATCTGACCATGCTATGGGAATATCTGTATCTAATGCTGCCTAAGGCTTTGTTTCTCTACTGAAAACAGTGTACAGTGTCCAGCAATCTCGCTCTGAAGCCAAGGACTTTTTTCCACAAAGGCACAGCTGTGATATCCCTCTGTAGCACTTCATATGAGCTGTACCAGACATGCATATAAAGACAATTAAACTTGTGGTCATCTTTTGATCATCTTGTGTTCTTGGTCCTGTTTAATAAATCTGTTTCTACATTTTGCTATCTTGACTATGAAAAAGAGACAAACTTTTTAAAATCTTGGTATATGGTTGTAGCAGTTTCAAATAATAATCACTAAGCAGGGACGCATCATGAAAATGAAACAAATGCACAAAATATCCATCTCTATATATCTCTACCCATCTTTATATATGTGTATCTTTGGCTAATCTATAGATCCGTATTTCAGTCTTAATACAGTATCTCCATCTGTCTTTCTGTTGAAAATTGCATTTGAAAAATTTAATTCAGACTCCACTGAATGATGCCTCGCCTACCTCTACATTTATAACCTAATCTGCTGATGGAAAACATTACTGCAAAACTGTAAAGACTTACAAGTTTACAATGGAATATGATTTCTCACTTTGATTATGAGCATCATGAGTGTCTCAAGTCACTTGCAGCATTTAAAGACAATCTTTATCATCATCTGTTCACTTCACTGATCTCTGGTCACTCTTACATTTGTGGATTCATTCAGTCTAAATGACTAAATGTCTTCTTGATATCTTTTTGGTAGGTCATTTAACATTTTAAACCTTTGTTCATTGTTGTCTGTACAGTGTGTAAGTTTTCTCTGTTTTGACGATGTGAAGGTGCAGAGGCATTGTGGACATTTTGACAATTGGTATCTGATTACAAACTGTTGATTAGGCTTGTGTCCATTTTGCTATGGCATGTAACTATATAAAACGATCAATTTGCGAGAAAATCACACTTGGATTTGTAAAACTGGCTCCATACACAACATCCTTGCAGGCCAATGTAAGAGTATAATTTCTACATTGTATTTATGTTTTCTTAAATTGGAGCTGTCATAATATTGGTAGAAAATATTGGTAATATAATATTGGTAGAAAAACTCAATTTTGGTCAAAACTATATTTTTGAGTTGTACATCCATCCATGCAAGGGCCTCACTATCTCAAGAACATGTGGTTTAATGTTTGAAGGATTTACATGGAATTATTGTAACCAGCAGATGAACTGATCCAAACAGGGTCAAGGTCACAGCAGGCTCAAATGTCTGAAAGTTTTCTTCAATAGCTTCCTTCCTGTTTGAACTATATTTTAAGGATATTTCTGGCATACAAATGAGTATCTACCAGGACTAGACTTCTTAGTAGAGATGCACCGATTGCAATTTTTTTGGCCGATTCCGATTTCCGATTTTTTTGTAAATGTGACCTGCCGATACCGATTTTTGCCAATTCCAATTTTCTTTCTAAGAACTATAATTGACAGCATATACAAACAAAAATCTACTTTTCTTCAATGCAAAATTTTATTTTCATAATAAAAGAATTATTAAACAATTTCATACAATTATATATATATATATATATATATATATATATATATATATATATACAGGTGCATCTCAATAAATTAGAATGTCGTGGAAAAGTCCATTTATTTCAGTAATAGAAACTCAAATTGTGAAACTCGTGTATTAAATAAATTCAATGCACACAGACTGAAGTAGTTTAAGTCTTTGGTTCTTTTAATTGTGATGATTTTGGCTCACATTTAACAAAAACCCACCAATTCACTATCTCAACAAATTAGAATATGGTGACATGCCAATCAGCTAATCAACTCAAAACACCTGCAAAGGTTTCCTGAGCCTTCAAAATGGTCTCTCAGTTTGGTTCACTAGGTAAATCACAAACATTCACTGCCAAAGAAGCTGGCTGTTCACAGAGTGCTGTATCCAAGCATGTTAACAGAAAGTTGAGTGGAAGGAAAAAGTGTGGAAGAAAAAGATGCACAACCAACCGAGAGAACCGCAGCCTTATGAGGATTGTCAAGCAAAATCGATTCAAGAATTTGAGTGAACATCACAAGCAATGGACTGAGGCTGGGGTCAAGGCATCAAGAGCCACCACACACAGACGTGTCAGGAATTTGGCTACAGTTGTCGTATTCCTCTTGTTAAGCCACTCCTGAACCACAGACAACGTCAGAGGCGTCTTACCTGGGCTAAGGAGAAGAAGAACTGGACTGTTGCCCAGTGGTCCAATATCCTCTTTTCAGATGAGAGCAAGTTTTGTATTTCATTTGGAAACCAAGGTCCTAGAGTCTGGAGGAAGGGTGGAGAAGCTCATAGCCCAAGTTGCTTGAAGTCCAGTGTTAAGTTTCCACAGTCTGTGATGATTTGGGGTGCAATGTCATCTGCTGGTGTTGGTCCATTGTGTTTTTTGAAAACCAAAGTCACTGCACCCGTTTACCAAGAAATTTTGGAGCACTTCATGCTTCCTTCTGCTGACCAGCTTTTTGAAGATGCTGATGTCATTTTCCAGCAGGATTTGGCACCTGCCCACACTGCCAAAAGCACCAAAAGTTGGTTAAATGACCATGGTGTTGGTGTGCTTGACTGGCCAGCAAACTCACCACACCTGTACCCCATAGAGAATCTATGGTGTATTGTCAAGAGGAAAATGAGAAACAAGAGACCAAAAAATGCAGATGAGCTGAAGGCCACTGTCAAAGAAACCTGGGCTTCCATACCACCTCATCAGTGCCACAAACTGATCACCTCCATGCCACGCCGAATTGAGGCAGTAATTAAACCAAAAGGAGCCCCTACCAAGTATTGAGTACATGTACAGTAAATGAACATACTTTCCAGAAGGCCAACAATTCACTAAAAATGTTTTTTTTTATTGGTCTTATGAAGTATTCTAATTTGTTGAGATAGTGAATTGGTGGGTTTTTGTTAAATGTGAGCCAAAATCATCACAATTAAAAGAACCAAAGACTTAAACTACTTCAGTCTGTGTGCATTGAATTTATTTAATACACAAGTTTCACAATTTGAGTTGAATTACTGAAATAAATGAACTTTTCCACGACATTCTAATTTATTGAGATGCACCTGTATGTATGTGTGTGTATATGTATATATGTATATATATATATATATATATATATATATATATATATATACAATTTCCACCAAAATGCACTAAATTACAGGATCTTCTTTCACTTAAACAACTCTCAAAATAAAGTGCTCTGTGACTGGAAAGAGGTAGAAATAACAATTAACTGAAAAGGAGTTGCTTTATATAACAAAACAGATATCATTTTCCACTGTTTATAAATTGACCTTTTTCTCATTTTTACTCGTCTCACTAAAGTCCAAAGATTACAAGCCTATGAACAAAACTGAAGTGTACAATACTCTTCCAAATATTAATAGGTGCAGTGGCTAATAATTAAATAACAAGTGTAACAAGTAGAATTAGTTACTGCTCCTTTAAGGCGGAACGCTCTCTCTTACTCCCTCACTGATGAGTGGGCAGTCGGTAGACGGAGCGCAAGCCATGATCATCGCATGTATGCATGTAAAGCCTGGTTATATTTCTGTTGCTCTTTGCCCTGTTTTATTTATGTTCAGTAATGCAGTTGTTAGTGGAGTGTTTTGCAAACTGCCCCATGTGTGCGGGGGATCGACAACACTGATAATAAACCACTGTGAAATATCAGATACGTGAGTTTTGCTTACACCTGGCTACAACCATTCAGGCAAGCTATCCGGCGCCTCTGTGTAAAGCGTTACACAAGGCACCTTTTCTTTGTTGCCAACATATGTATACTTGAGGATTAATGGCAAGTTTTTCTTCACAAACAGAAGCATCTCTGCCTTGTCACCTGATAATCGGTTTCTCCTTTCATCTATCACATGTCCAGCCAAGCTAAACAAGCGATCACTTTCAACGCTTGTACATGGAGCAGAGAGGTATAGGCTCGGGCAAGTGGAGCAAGCCCAGGGAAACGATCTTTGTTGATCCTCCAGTAGGTCAATGGGTTTTTGCATTTTTGCCTACGACATGTTTACATGCGGCTGTGAGCGTGGCTGTGACGTTATTGCCTGTGCCGCTGGCAACAACACGGACCGGCTCGGAATCGGAAAGACGTGAGACTGACCGGCCGGTCACCGGGCCGAGCATGCAGAAAATCGGCCGATTCCGGTCCCTGGCCGGTCGATCGGTGCATCTCTACTTCTTAGTCACTTCATAAACATCAAGAACACAAGGCATATGTGGCAGTGCATTCAGGACATCACAGACTACAAAGCTACACCATCTGTCTGTGATGATGACGCCTCGCGCCCAGATGCACTGAATGATTTCTACGCATGGTTCGAAGCACAGAACAACATGCCAGCGAGGAAGACCACCCCAACTCCCACTGACCAAGTACTTCGTCTGTCTGCAGCGGACATCAGGAAAACTCTGTCCAGAGTCAACCCACGGAAAGCTGCAGTTCCTGACAAGATACCTGGCCTGGTGCTCAGGGAATGTGCTGATCAGCTTGCAGATGTCCTCACAGACATCTTCAGCATTTCCCTGAGCCAAGCAGTCATCCCAGTGTACTTCAAGACGACCATCATCATCCCTGTGCCAAAGAAATCATTTGTGTCCTGCCTGAATGACTACCGGCCTGTTGCACTCACACTATCATCATGAAGTTCTTGGAGCGGCTAGTCAGAAAACACATAAAGAGCAGTCTTCCCACCACACTGGACCCATTTCAGTATGCATACCGTCCCAACCGCTCAACAGCGGACGCCATATCTGCTACCATTCATCTGTCTCTGACCCATCTAGATAAAAAGGACAGTTACGTAAGGATGCTGTTCATAGACTTCAGTTCAGCATTCAACACAATCATCCCACAACAACTGACAACAAAGCTGAGCCTGCTGGGTTTAAACACCTCCCTCTTCAACTGGATTCTGGACTTTCTGACCGGGAGACCCCAGTCCATCAGGATCGACAACTCCATGTCCAGCACCACCACACTGAACAACGGCACCCCCCAGGGCTGTGTGCTCAGTCCACTTTTGTTTACCCTGCTGACTCACGACTGTGCTGCTATGTTCAGTTCTAATCACATCATCAAGTTTGCTGATGACATAAGATACGAGTAAGCATACAGGGAGGAGGTGAACCAGCTCGCAGAATGGTGTAGCGACAACAATCTATCTCTTAAAGTTGATAAGACTAAAGAGATGATTGTTGCCTTCAGGAGAACCCAAGTGGACCACTCACCACTGCAAATCAATGGGACAACTGTGGAGAGAGTCAAAAGCTCCAAGTTCCTTGGTGTGCACATGACTGAGGACCTCTCCTGGACTCTCAACACCACCTGCCTAGTCAAGAAGGCCCAGCAGCGCGTCCACTTCCTGCAGAAGCTGAAGAGAGCAAGACCCTACAGCGAATTGTGAGGACAGCTGAAAAGATCTTCAGGGTCTCTCTACCCACCGTTGACACATCCTTCCTACTACGACTACTTGACTACTAGTGGCGGACCCGTTGAGTTGTAGTTTTGGCTCTCTTTCAGCCACAGCAACATCTGACAGGTTTTTGCAGACTGCCATACATGTACTATAACTGAAATAGCTGCAATGTTATACAAATATACAGCAGCAGTTTCATAATAAACAGCAAGTGTTCTTGAATGACACGTAGTGGTTGGGAAAACCCCCGCTGGCTGTCACTGTGGTTGAATTCTGGCAAACAGCCAATAATGGAAAATCCTGGTTGTGACCAAAACGGGATTTTCCATACCTACTTTCAGGAACCATAGATATATTCCATCCAAACCTGGAAATGTTTGTTTCTTTCTATTCTTGCCTTGGCTTCTTTGTAAAGATCATGATCTCAAGGAGCAAATTTAACAAACTCAGTCTGCCTAAAAATATTTTAAACCTCACTGGCTAAGTGTGATTTCATCATACAATGAATGTCATGTTTTGTTGGATAATTACGTGCCATGGCGAAACAGACATAAGCCTAATCAACTCAGTTTGTAATCAGATACCAGCTGTCAGAATGTCTGCAATCCTCCTGCAGTCACATCATCAAAACAGAAATGCGCTTAAACACTGTACAGATATTTACATTTGTCATTTGGCAGACGCTCTTATCCAGAGCGACTTACATGTATCTCATTTAGTAAACAGTGAACAACATTTAAAATGTTTGAATTAAATAAATATAAATTTATATGGAAAAACTGAAAATTTTCAAGACCAATGTTCAAGTGAACAGTGACCAGTTTAAATATCATGAGTGACTTTTACCTCAGGTGAAAAGACCTGAGACACTAAGGTGGATGACGCTGATAATCAGTGTGTTTACACAGTTTCCATCTTAAACTTACAATGCCTTGATAGAGTTTAATATAATTTATAAAATACGTTATAAAATACTGTAAAAATTATATGTTAAATGCATTTATTTATTTATACACATTTATGTTAAATACATTACCAAGGAATTCTTCATTGCATATTAAATTAAATGCAAATAAAATCAGTAAACACTTGCTTTTACACAATAAGTGTGATTGTGTCAGTGTACCACTTCTGGGGGTAACGAGACTTTATAATTTTGCCTGTGGTTGTGGTACATGCAAAGGTGAAAAACAAAAATCTGTAGTTTTTAGAACTACAAAAGTATACTATAAAGTAGAAAATGATCAAATTTGACCATATGAAGGGTTCTGCTAGTTCTAAAATTGCTTATATTGTATCGCCGTTATACGATAAAAAAAAACCATTAGAGGTGCAAAATTTGATTTTTTTTTTTAACTTTCTTACTCATACAAATAATCTGAAAGATATGTAGAACACAATAATCAATGGGTTAAGCCATGGCCTTAGCAAAAAGTGTATTAAGTCGCTGAGAAAACCCCTTTGGGAAAACGGATTTCTGGTCCAGAAAATATTTGTTTGGATGCGCCTCCTGTCAGTCATTTAATAAATATGCTAATCTATGGGGGCGGAGCTTCATGAACATGGGCAGGAATCATTCAAATGTCAAACCCACCAAGACCTAATCTTGGGGGGGAAATATCGTATTACTCTTACCTAATGCACCTTTAATTTTAGAAAGCACTAACATATATATTTCTGTACCAAACATTCCCAGGTCTATTTAAAACAAATTTCAGACACAAACTCCAATTTTTAGAATTTTGCTTTTAAGGAGCTTTATTTACAGTTCATACACACCAAGTATCCAACAAAAGCCAAAATACCGGTCATTGTGAGCAGACATACAGCATACACAAGAAACGTGCTAATGTGGACCATCTCCCTGAAGTTGTAAAAAACAAAAAAAAAAATAGTAAAACCATGACCCTTGTTAGCCCAAATCTGTCACCATGTCATTATACAGTCGTACTGCTGCTTACTCCGAGGTCAGTACAGACTGGATGAAAAGAAATGGCAAAGATATTGTCGTAGTCTTTCCTCTCAAAACGCCTTGTACCTGCTCAGTGCACTGCTGCTCCTCAACTGTCCATTTCCACATGGAATTATTTTTTCCAGAGGCTAAAAAAAAAATATTCTCTTTGCTATTTCATTCACTACAGAGAATTCATCTTGTTAGAAAAGAACAAAAGGAAAAACAATAAAGCAAAAGAGAAGTCTTTGGAGGAATCCCGCATCTCTGAAGCTAGCTTTCTCACAGCATTAAAAAAACAACAAGGTCAGTCCTGTTCTGGAGCTCCACAGTCCTTCATTGCCTGTCCCTAACGGACATCAAACCAAAAAAGCGTGGGCGCTTTCTCCAACTCCACGTCCACCACTCTGTTCCAAAGTCAAAGTCGGATCTTGGTTTCCGCTCTTCCAGCTACATGGTACTTCTGCTGTTCCGGGATCCAGTCTGCAGTTGCTTTAGTAAATGACCTCGTACACAGTGGCCTTCTTGTCTCCTGAGCCGGTCACGATGAACTGGTCATCAGGCGAGATGTCACAGCTGAGGACTGACGAGGACTCCTTTGACTGGAGACAGAAAATGGGATTTGCGGAGTTAGTGCACAACCAGTGAGCAAACTTTATTTATTAAGCACATTTAAAACAACAAATGTTGGCCAAATTGATCATAATGAGGACACAGAGGACATTGTTACATCAATATACAAAAAAAACCTTACTCAGAACACTTATGACCTAATTCTCACACCTCAAATATTTCAGAATGCTGAATTTAGGGCTGCACAACTAATCCTGTTTTATTATGTTTGTGATTTTTGGCTTCCTCATTTAAGTAATCAACTTTCATTTTACTGTGTTTAGTGAAAATTACTTGGCTAAAATTACATAATGTACAACTGGTACATTTAATAAAGAAAGGTTCTCATTCTTGGTTGCACTCGGTTATAACCTTTCATTTACTTTAGTCATCTAATTTTGCAAATAATATTCAGCATTTAAAAAAATAACACTCAATTAAGGAGACCAAGGATAAATTTTAAATTGTTTAAAATATAATGTAAAAAAAATCTTGTCTGCTGATTCAAAATGATTAAATGCATTTGTGTAGAGGCCTGAGAAAACCGAATGTAGCTGTGGCTGAATTCTGTCACACAGCTAAAAAATAAAAATAAATAAACCACACACAAAGAAAACTTTTTTTTCTGCCTATAACATACTTTGACACATCAGCCTTAATAAACCATAAATATAATTCACTAAAATCACATGTAAATGTTCAAAATTCAAATTACTTTTTTTTTTTATTATTTGTCTAGTGCTTTTAACAATAGACATCACAAAACTGTTGTAGATGTAGATTTAGATCCCTAATGAACGAACCAGAGGCAACAGTGACAAGAAAATCTCTGAGATGACACGAGGAAGAAACCTTGCAAGGAACCACATTCTCATGGGAACCCAAAATATGGTAATCTTGCAGCTCTAGCCAATATATTTTTTTTTTTACTGTCTTGACTATAGCTACAAAAGCGTGAGCAGCCTAATGCTCATTGATCCACAATCAGCACCTTCACACCCACAGAACAGTAAAGAGTAGTCATTAATTTGCTTCTTTTATTGCAGCTAATGCAGGGGAAAATATATCTTTCATACAAATTAAATTGAATAAATTACATTGAATAGTTGCATCTAATTGGTCGCCCATGATACAGATCAGTACTGCAAGAATATTAAAATTCTATGTGGCATGATTTGTCAATGAAAGTAACTGTGTTCAAAATTAAACAGAAACATGGCAGTACCTGGAATATGCTGGAGCCGTACGGAGTTCGCCAGGCGTTCAGGATATTATCTTTACCTGTGCTTAAAAACCATTTGCCTGCAGATAGGGTGCACTCATAAACATACAGCACATTCAAATAACTCCATTACAAATGATGTATTATGAAAAATAAAGAGAGAAATAAAAAGCACTCGTACCGCAGTAGGCGAACTTGAGTGACAGCACACAGCTCTCGTGAAGGTGCAGCTGGTACTTGTCTGGTTTGGAGACATGCAGTACTTCCACATTACTGCTCTCCATGCCCACTGCCAGCCACTCTCCTGTAGGACAGTAGCCCAGGGAGAAGATCTACACACACACACACACACACACACACACAAAAGAAATAGATGCAACTGTGTGATTAATAAAACATGCTTCAGACAAATATTCACTGTTATGAGTAGTAAAACTCCATTTCCCATGATTCTCTGGTGCTGCAATACCTGGGAGGTGAAGTCATGCTGCTGGAGCTGGCGGCCCTCTCTCAGGTCCCAGCAGCGCACCGTGTTGTCGAGTCCCCCAGTCCACAGTTTGGTCCCGTCGTTGGAGATGTCGATGCAGCTGGCTCCATCAGTGTGGCCCTGGAACTGCCTGTGGAGGAACACGTCCCAAAACCACATCCATCAAAAACCACACCCATAAATCATCACACCACATCATTACGTACAGTGCAACATTTAATCACTCCCCGGTGTTCACAGCTACCTGACGAGCGTCTGGTTGTGAAGGTCCCACACGACGATGTTGCCGTCGCTGCAGCAGGAGAAACAGGCCTTGTTATCTGGACTGATGGCCAGCGCGTAGCACGCTGGAGCTGAGGACGTCAACTCTGCCTTGATGCGTGGAGTGGGCGTGGCCAAGTCCCAGATGGACAGAGTGCTGGCTTCACCTCCAACTATCAAAGTTCTCCCATCTGGGAGGAGCTTGCATGAGCGGATGTAGTTGTCCCTGTTCTGATTGGATGAACCAAGAGGAAAAGTTAATAATTATTCCACTCATCCCCCTCATTACAGAACGAGTGTGTTTGCATTTATACCGAACTTGCGAATTTGTGTTTCAACATGCAAAGGCAGAAACACAGTGCACTCACGGTTTAATTAGTTAAAGATGCAAGAACTCTGCTGCTAGGCAACTGGAAAATAAGCTAGCTAGTAAGGCTGATGATTTAGCTAGCTAAGATATGGACATTAAGTCTTTAATGTGGACTATGTAAAATCACGGTGACAACAAAATAATACAAAACTGTCAAGAATATAAACATTTCCCTCAGACGTTTGGTAAATGACTAAGAATAGACTTAAAATTAGACTGCAATTACACTCAGCATCGACCACAAACCAATCTACGATGGGTCCCACCATACTGAAAAATTTCAACATCATCTCAACTGGTGTAGCTATCAGGAAATTTTAACTTCTGAAGTTGTGAATACCAGAAGAATCAGACATTCATACAAAGTCTTTCTGTAAACACAAACGTTTTGAAACTGACCAGACAGTCGAGTTGGGCCATGGGGCTCTTGCTGCCCGGCTGGCTGATGTCCCACACTTTGACACAGCCTTTGCCGCCAGTGTAGACGTGGCGTGTGGAGGTGCTGATGGTGACGGCACACACCACCTCTCCATGGCTGAGTGTGTGGATCTGGCGGGCGTGGCGCGGGATGCCCGGGCCCAGAAGAGCATCAGGAGGGAAGGGCACAGGCTGCATCTGCCCATCTGCACTCACATGGAATGAGTATGCACTGGAGAGAAAAGACAAAAATCAATAAATCCATTCAGGATAATTAGAGAGGGAATTATTTGAGAATGATATAAGAGATGGAAGACTCACGGCTTTCCTGAGGCTGCAGGCTGGAGGCTAGCAGGTAGGCCAGGGACCCTCATGTGTGGGTGAGGAGACTCATAACCCACCTAAAGGATACAAAGACATGGTCTGGTAAGTAAATGTGCTACATTACTAGATTTGTGATGTACTCCTTAAAACATTTTGATGCTTAAAGGAAAATCTGTTCATTAAATGCAAATTAATGTGCTTAAAGGTGCCTTTTTAAATACAAGTGTTTCTAGACACACAATTTAATTTGAATTAAAAAAAAATTTTTTTTTAGAAAATGTGATTCACATGTGATTTGATATTGGATCATATATTGACATAAATTGTCCCAGCCCAGAAATTTGCCTCTTTTCCTTAAAAGCAATTCACAAGAGGGAGTTAAAGAAGTGGAACGCTTGCCAATATTTGCATTGCAATTGCAATTGCACCTCACAGGCAGCAGAGACGCGTTCAGAATAACCCTGCATGGTAGTAAACCTGCATGCACACCCAGGTAAAAATCACCATTAAATCACTTATCACAACAGAAATAGCATAAATGTACAGAATAGTAATTAAATATGTGTTTCAGCAAGGACCAATGTGTTCAACGAAACTGGAAAGTTCTCTGGTCCTAATGACACTAAATGAAGGCTTTACCAAAGGCAGAGGCTCTTGGAAGGTAAACCAGTTAAGTTTGTTAAAAAAAAAAAAGACTCAGACAATCCTAATCAGTTGTAAAATATGTTGTGGGCTAGATGAACCCAATTAAAGTGACCAAGTAATAGACTTGTTCCAGCGTTTATACCTACGCTGTCCAATAAAGTAAACTGCAACTAAACACCATTGCTTTCTGATTTTAGAGCATTTATAATAAATTAACCAATAATGTTAAAATATAGGGTGTTCAAAATCTTGCAGGGTACAGTGATTGTTTTTTGCCCCAGGTTGTTATTTTTAATTTTATAACCAGATCCAGTATTATTTTTTAAAATGGTGCTAAAATGTAGTCTCACCACAGGGGAGCGTCCATAACCAGCAGCGGCGGCAGCAGCAGCAGCTACAGCAGCAGAGCCGTTCATCTGTGGTGAGACGAGGTGGAGTCCAGCACCATATGCTGCAGCTGCACCAGCAAGTTCGCCATTCACCCCCGGAGGAGGCAGACCGAAAGCACCGGGAGGATACACACCCTGCACCGCCAGTGGGTTCCTCACACCCAGAGCTGAGTAACAGCAGACAGAGCAGTCCAGGTTTTCAATGAGAACCATTTATCCTTTTATATACAGTGAGCATGCTTTTAAGTGGCATGATCTGATGCTGCTTTAGGATGAAGGATGATTAGGCACTAAAGACACACCCACAGATATTCAGAGTAGGTTTACATGCTTCAAACAAGCAATGATACTTAATATTTCAATACCAGATCATGTTTTAAAATGACAAGGTTACAAACTGGGACTGAGGCTCTGCAGCAATTAAAATGAGAAGCTTTAACACACACAAAAAAAAGAAGTTTGCACAGAAACACATTTGTTACCCATGAATATACAAAATAGCCAAACTAGAGTGATGAAGTTGGAATAGCCGTCAGACTGCAACCCGCAAGCAATAATCAGTGCAAAGAAGACAGACGACACTGAAGATAACTACTGCCCTCTGCTGGCCCACTTGTCCACTGTTCCACTAATGAAGACGTCTCTCTCAAGACACATGCATTTCACTCCCTACACCACAGCGATTTGGGACTTACCCAGAGGGTCCACACCCGTTTTGCCTGGGACAGGGCGGAATTGGGGTGGGCCGCTGGGGCCAGGGGTGGAGGAATCTTGAGACATGGGAGTGCCTGGTTTCAACCCTGGGGTACTAGATTTCTCCCTCTAAAATGATTGACAGAGAATTATAAGGAGCGGTGTACATTGCAAATGTGTGTATATGCCAATAGAGCACAAGCGTGCATACTGGGGGAGGCTCTTTGCTGCGAGAGGGCGAGGCGCTGCTGGAGGAGGAGGTCAGGGAGGTGGGGCTGGCCTGAGGCAGAGGCTCTTTCCTGGAGGGTGGCAGCTTGTCCAGACCGTTCTCTCTGGAGGAGTACGAGTGCACACTGTGTGGAGACGAAGGGTCCTACACAAAAAACCAATAGCACACTCTTTTACATCAGCCGCTCAACTCCTGTTCCAGACAAATGCAGCGAAAACAAAAACAGTCTCACCTCATCCACTACCAAGTTGTCATCACTCTTGTCAGCATCACTACCCTGTGGAATGGGGGGGAAGAGTCTTAAAGCTGGATATACACAATGAACAGTTCATTCACATTTTGAAAACTTAAACAACTTTTACTTATCACAAGGGTCCTAAAGAAAAACAAAAAGCAAATGTTTGTTGTGTGTGACACAGTCAACACTATAAAAATTCGTGTGAAGAGACTCTCACTCACGTAGTCTGTGAATTCCTTCTCGTCTGATTTTCTTTTCTTTCCATTGCTGAGGTAGTCTGATGGCCTGCCTTTGTCTCCATTTGATAAGGAGCTCTGAAAGACAGAAAGACAGACGAGGCTAAATCAAATCAGGTCCATAAGTTCTGGACCCAAGGGCAGTAAAGCAGCTTAATGCATGGCTGCCTGTTGTATGGGAGTCAGTGTGAGAAAGCAAAGAAGGCGGAGGCACCAAACGAAGCTTTTTTTCCCCCCACTGGACAGTGCGATAAGACCACAAATCCATTTGCTGTTGTTTCCATTACCAAGTGACTGATGATATAACTAAGTACCACTGCTGAATTTGGTTGGCCAGAGTACCAAGATGAAAATAGTGCACATGCAATAGTCACAGAATTGTGTAAAATACACAGAGAGCCAGAATCGCTGTTTGAACAGTACAGCAATCTTCAGTAATAGTGTCTGGTATCAAGTGCAATAGAAAACTTAAAAGTTCTGTCTGGTGGGTGGATCAAGTGTCTGCATAAAACTAAATGCAGAGTACAAAGTAAATCATACCTTCAAGCTCTTCAGTTGTTGCCACTGGCCCAAAATCTAAATAAAACCCCTCCTACTTTCACAAATACAGAAACTTGACTGGGGAATGGACAGATCTGGATTCAAGTTGTACCGCATTTTCCAGTGTCAAAGCAACAAGACATTACAGAGAGGATGAAGACACTAAGTGACTGGATGATCTAGGATGAGATCTAGGGTGAGTGGAAGGAGGATAAAGAAACTGAGACAAGAGATGAAAAATACATGAAATGAAACATGAAAGAAGAAGAGAGATGATGGCAAATAGGAGCACAAAGACAGCAGGAACAGAATAAGAAAGAGTGTACTATAGAAGAAGAAAGGGTGAAGTGATACTCACTGGTCCCGCCTCACGGTCTGGATGGGTCACGTTAGATGCACGTCCCACAGCCAATCAAAACAGACACATAGTTACTATCTACCCACTAATGTACAACAAGGACATCAGTCAGATTAGCATTAAACATACTGTGAGGGAGATAATGTAGCTCTGGTTATGGCTCCTACCTCGGTGGTGCTCAGCAGCAGCAGCCGCCGCCGCTGCTACAGCCTCCAGATGTGCTCTTTCATCTTTGGCAGCCAGCTGCGCCCCGAGTGCCCCCGAGAGAGCCAGCAGGCCCGAGCTGCCCCCCAGAGCCAATCCCGGGTGGGGCAGCCCCGAGGGGTGAGGGGCCATGGGCAGAGCCTGCGCGGCATGCTGGGAAAGGTGCTGAGCCTGTAGCTGTTGCTGGAGATACAGACAGAGAGAGAGAGACAGACCAAGAGAGTGAAGGATCAAACTGAGTGGAGAGGTAGTGCAGCAGAGGGAGTGTGTCCATGGTGAGAAGACACTGAGGCCAGGGGCAGCCTCACAACTGGAATAGCGCTACATACCAAACACACACACACACACGCATGGCAAATGGGAAGCAGAATCTTAACGTAAGTTAATGACAGGTTGAGAAATTAAAACGTCAAAACAAAAGAAAAACCTCTTTGAGAAATCTTTGCACCTTATTATGGATTGTGTGCCTCAAATCCTTTATAACCAAACATGATTCTGGTTTGACATATTTCCTGGACTATAAGTGACATTTTTATTATAACTGTATAAAACAGGGATCTTCAGAATAAAACAAACAAAAAAAATTGCACATCCATGGCTCCTTAGGAGTGTTGCTGTATAAAGCTCATTTTACCACATGAGCCGGAAATGCTCCATGACGCTTGTAATTCACACTAGGCATGACTCACAAGTATCATGTAGGACAGCATGGAGCTTCATTTCTGTGCTTCCTCACAATCGCTGAGCAAGCAAATGTCTGTATTGACCGTCAGATTATTAGAAACCTGCATGGTCAAATAAAGTCTGTCAGCCCAGTGATAGACCCACACCAAGCTATGGTTACTGCTTCTGTAATAAATTAAGCCCATGTTTTTTTAAAACATTTTTATTATGGGTCTAGACTGCACATATAGCATTAATATTGTATTTTGTACTGTTTCTAACTAGATCTCACTTGATCTGATCACCTCCAGTATAAGAGGTTGGGGGGGGGGGGGTGTCTCTCTCTCTTCAATGAACTGCATTCTCAATTGTGTTAAGGTCTGGTGATTGACTTTTTCCCACTGATTAAGTCCTTGTTGTTTTCCCCTGATGAACACTTGTTGTGTTGGCAGTGCGTTTTGGGTCACTGCCTTGCTACATGACATTCCTCCCAATTAGACTGCCTGCATTTCTCTGTAAGTTGGCATACAATGTTTCTGTAGACTTCTGAATTCAATCTGCTGCTACCATCATGAGTTGCATAATCAATAATGATTAGTGAGCCTGTCCCAGAAGCAGCCATGCAAGCCCAAGCCATTACACTACCTCCACCATGCTTGATCGATGAACTTGTAGGTTTCAGATCATGAGCAGATCGTTTCTTTCTCCACACTTTGGCCTTTCCATCACTTTGGTAGAGTGATCTTCTTCAAATGGTGGATTGTGATATCACTGACTGTTTTGGGGTTTTTCTTCACAACTCTCACAATGTTTGTCATCAACTGCTGCTGTTTTCCTCGTTCAATGTCTGGTAGTTAGTACACCAGTGGTTTCATTCTTTTTCAGGACTCTGATATTCCCTCTTTTCTCAGCTTCAAAATGGCTTGATTTTCTCCCATAGACAGCTCTCAAGTCTTTATGTTGGTTTATCCTTTTTAACAATGAATGCAGTTTTCACAGGCGAAACCCAGGGCTCAGACCAAGGGTAGATGTTCAGAACTATTAATTGTTTAAACAACCAGTTTAACTGACATAGATCAGGAAACACCTGGGCAACAAGAATCACCCATCAGTCACATTCCAATATTTTTGATCACTTGAAAAATGGGTGGGTTCAAACAAAAGGTGTCAAAAAAAACAAAAAAAACAATAACAATTAAATTTTTTTTTTTTTAAAGTTGCAAAAGGTGACCAAAAAATAAAACAAAGGTTGCTTAAAACATCTAGTTGTAAACATCAGTAAATGAAAACTGAAATTCTGATCTATTGTCTCATTCATCCTTTGATCTCAAACCCAAATGTCTTCAGTGCATAGCAAAAACAACAGATTTGACCTTGCCATTCCAATACTTTCGGAGGAGACTGTATTTCAGAATGGCGGAAGGCCGGTTCAGTGACTGATGGTAGTTAATAGTTTAATCCTCTAAATACTACTTGCTTTTCAGCAGTCGACGATTAGACATAGACTGATTCACAAACGAGCGCATTGTAAGTGACGCCTTTACCGCCCCTGGTGTAAAATCAACTGGGAATGGGGTGAGAAGAGTGACCTTCCTCTCTCCTGTGTGGAACACAGCATCTCCAGCAAATCATAAGTGAGTGTTAGCAGACATACATAGAACATGGCAGTTAGTGCTCTCCTACAAGCACGCTGAACCACACTATGATGTTGAGTCAGTTCAAAACTATACAGCGGCTTTTGTGTCTCTCTGACTGATGTCTGTTGTGTGACCTACATATTTAGCAATGGCATGTAAATTTGGAAAATGTGTTATTAAATATTCTTCTGTTGCATTTTATACCCGAGTGCAACTTGTAGTCCAGAAAACATGGCATTCATTCACATAAGACTAAGCTGAAAAACAAGGTGCTGCGTTCATGTGCTATCATCAATGTACAAGTTTGTACTTTATTTAATAATCTCCAAAACAGAGCAGGTTAGCTAATGATACAATGCTAGTGGTGCACAAAGACTTTGCATTTATGACTTCACATGTAGAACACAGACCATCAGAGGATCACGTGACGACAGCAAAACACTAACCCACTAGAGTCCAGCTGCTCTTGCACCACAATCCATATCTGATACTTAATCTAATCAAGCAACATAAATACACAAACAAAAATGCAAAAAAGTGGATGAGAAGATGGAAGTACACACTGTGGGAGGCAGAGGGGGGAGTCCACGTACCCCTATCGATGCATTCAACTCCCCCATAGTCACCTGTTTGGCGCGTTCCATGGCCTGGACCACCTGCTGCTGGTGCTGGAGACACAACACAGGAAACAAACAGCAATCAATCAAAGAAACTTCAGCACACACCAAATAACTGCATTAATGTAAGGGTCAGCTGAGCGTGTCTGTGCGTGGAAAACGTTTGATAAGGGGCTGAGTTCACAGATACATTTTGGAATCCACCGGAAATGTGCTGTTATTGTTGGGGTGTGTCTGAGTAGAGGTTCATGTTTTTTCTCTGCATGTAACCACAAATCATGGATACATGGGTTTGTGAAACATAGCCAGGATGTCCATGGTTTTGCATTATGTTACAGCAGGAAAATAAATAAATAAATAAATAAAAATAAATAAATAAAAATAACAAACCACCAGTATCTTTGGGTTCTTATAGTTAGCCTGTTTGACCGGTCGCTTGAATTTTAAGGGTGTAAATCCAAACCTCAGTAGCTCAAAGAAGCAAGCCTAGACCTAAATAACTCAGACATGTGTTCTTTTAGTAGAAAGTTCAGGAATAAAGCTCTATAGCTCTAATAAACAGCTGTTGATATTGAGGCAAATATTTGTAAATAATATGATTATGATCAGAAAATAAGTATGTACTGAGGGGGTCTGTGGAATTTATTTAAGTTACACAAGTCTCTGACTGCAAATAGTTTGAGTTTCCCGGTCTTATCATCTGATGCATGGTTAGAATCTGTTTCATCAAAAGCTCAATAATGATTACATTTTTAACAGATATCAAAGTGTTATTTTCACACATCGCTATGTATTGATTCATGCTGTCCATCAATGCATTGTTCTCACTGTTGCAAAATTTGTGTTTGATGGATACCAACATGCCCTAATGCAATCAGCCAATCGGAGAAGAGACAAGAAGCATGCATAATTAGGAACAATACAGCAAAAAGACTACAAAAATATAAGCGAGAGAGAGAGAGAGAGAGAGAGAGACAGAGAGAGAGAGAGAGAGAGAGAGAGAGAAAGAACACGTGAAAGAGACAGAGGAAAAGATGTCAGGAAATGAGTGTTTCAAAGAGCAGTATGACTCAGTGGTGTGTGTGTGTGTGTGTGTGTGTCTTTTACCTCCTGTGAGAGAAATGGGATGAGCTGCGCACAGATCACATTCAGCCGCTTAGCAATCTCCGTCTGGAGAGAGAGAGAGAGAGAGACAAAAATAATGAGTGAGTGTATGCGAGAGAGAAAAAGGGAGAGAACAAGTGAGGGTGAGGGAGAGAGACAGCCAGAGAAAGATAATGAGAGTGAGACAAAGAGAAACAGAATGAATGTGATTGTGTGAAGAAGAATGAGTGAAGAAACGAGTGAGAGAGACAGGGTGTTCAAGTGTTAATACACGAGAAAGACAGATAGTGTGCCGCTTCCTCTGTGTACACACACACCTAGTAAATATTTCAGCTCTGTACATCTGGTTAAGGCTAATTGCTGCACAGCGAGCAGGGGAGGTGTGTAAAATATTCATGCCCAGCATCTGCTGTCCCTCTTCCAGCACAGAGAGCCGACCTCCTCCCCGAGAGCCTCGTTGTGCTCCAGCACAGTGCGGCTAGCATCCATAGAGAAGACACCGCTGTCAAAGCTCGCCACCTCAAAGCCTCCTTTTTACACTGACAAGGTGTTTATGTAGTGAATCGCCTCATTTCAAACCTCTGTTTTTCCAGCCACCAAAATCAGTTCAGTTCTAAAACCAAAAAGCTGCTTGTCTGGAAGTAAGAACCAGTGGCTTGTTACCATGACAACGTGGTCATCAAGTTGGTTATGCTAATTACATTAAAATAAGACCATGCATGGGATTTGAAGATTATTGTGGAAAATAAAATGCTACAGGCTCCCCTGGGCACAACAGAAAAGCGTTTGCCCTACATCAGGAGATTTGAATCCTGACAATTCAACAGCTATTCCATGGCCAAGAGTCCAAGACAGCAAAATTGGCCGTGCTCTGTGGGTGGGAGGAATTGCATTCTCACTCTCCCCGTCAATCACTGTTACACTAGCCAATCGTGCGCATCTGGTAGGTTGTGTATGCGGAAGAGCGTAGACAGCACTTTCCTCGTTGTGTGTAACAGGAGGTCAGCCGAATGATCAGTTTTGCTCATTAATCGGCACTGATAACTGACTGCTGGAACTATTGGTTATCGGCAAAAATCCACACCGATAGTTTTTCCCAGTCATGTCAATTGTGGGAGCGGCTGAAAAGGGTCCGCTGTCATCATACAGTATGAGAGCGGCCTCTAGAGGTGAAATAAAAGCTGACAAATTTTGTTGTGTTATTTGAATTGTTTTTTTTTTTTTTTTAATTATTCAGTTATTCATTCTGGATGTTTCTATTTTTATGTTATTTGGAGTGTTACTTTTTGGTTCAGTTTGGATGTATATTTTTTGTTTACTTTAATATTTATTAATAGTTAGGGTTATATATATATATATATATATATATATATATATATATATATATATATATATATATATATATATATATATATATATATATATATTTTTTTTTACTTATTTCTTTCATTTTAAAAAGTACAGTACATTTTCATGGTACAGTCAGTACTGTTTATTTTTGTAATAAAGTTCAGCAATATGTTCCTTTGAGTGTTGTGTTTTCATTTAGTATCAATTTTTAAAACTATCAGTTGATTAATCAGTTATCGGTACTGCCCAAGCATAGTTACCGGTAAAATCCACTACCAGTCGACCTCCAGTGTGTAACGCTGCCCTGTGACACAGCATGAGCAGTAGGTCGAAAGGATGCAGTGGCTTCACGTTTCTTAGAGGAAGAACTGCTAGTCATATGATAGCGACGAGCTTGTGGGTGAGAATTGGCAAATAACCAAAATTGGGAGAAAACTGCATATTTAAAAAAAAATAATAATAAAAAAAAAAAAAATAAAAAATAAAAATAAAAAAAACTGACTCACTGATCCAGGAAAGGCACAACAGTTTTACCACTGATTACACTGAACTTAAAGAATCACAATACTAATGGCAATACTAAAACAATGTCCTACGAGCAGATAGTCGTAGAATAAAGAGCTTAAAGCAATTAAAATGTCTGCAGGGAGTCAATCATAAAATGGTGGAATCTCAGATTCCAGACACTGTGGAATCCACTCCAAAGCTTATAGTCAGGTTTTGATTCCTAAAGATTCAATTTCACACAAGTGTGAGAGCAGAAATTTCTGTTTCACCAACTGACAAATGCCTTCTCTCAGTTCACACCCCAATTCTGGTCTATGACTCATGGCTTTGTGCTGTGTAGAGATGCTGAAGGATTTGACTTTGGAGGGTAAAATATGTTTTAAAAGCCAGAGGTAAATCATTCCAGGGTTGTTATGTTTATACAGTGTATTCAGAAACTCCTACATCTGATCATGAAATGGTTTTGTTCTCCAATGCAGCACCAGTTCCAGGTCTGTGGAAAACACACATCAGTGGAAGATGTGCAGGCTCTGAGTGTGTGCACAGGCTTTGTTGTTTATCAGCAGACTAAACAAGTGCTCCACTTGTTCATCTCTGTCCCTCTATCCATCCATCCTTCATCACCCTGCTTCCCATTTCCCACAGGACATAATCACTACTTGGTAGAAAATGGCAACTACCAAAAGTAGAGGGGAGAGAGAGAGAGAGAGAGAGAGAGAGAGAGAGAGAGAGAGAGAGAGAGGGAGGAAGCATAGAAGGCTTTGATGGTTTTATTAGCAGAGGGATTTCATGATGCACTTGGGCGAGCAGAGCGAATGAGCAGGGGAGTGAGGAGAGCATGAGAAAAATGTGTGTGTGTGGTGTGAGAGAGAGAAAGAAGACACTGGGCGAGCAGTGACCTGATTTAAAGTGAAAATATGCAGGGGGTCAATAATAAAAGTCTAACAAGGTCAGAAAATGCAGATGCACAGCAAGAGAATCTTACACACACACACACACACACACACACACACACACACACACACACACACACACACACACACACACACACACACACACACACACTCTGCATGAGTGTGCATATCCTGCAGAAACACAGTACACAAAATCTCAAACAGACAAACAGATTTCAACCAAATGCAATTATAAAAAAGTGAACTCACATTGTATTTTCAACAAACATAATAGATATTAATAATAAGGTGCTTTGGGTAAAAAAACAACTCTTCAACATGGAAAAAGAGGCACAATAAAACATTCAGCATAAAAATATGTTGTCCAATTTGCTGCTTTTTACTCAGGGAACGGAGTTGGTGAGTGCTTTAGAAATACTAAAGATACCCACAATTAGTGCAACAGGAAAGTGTTCATCCTATCGCCAGGATATCATAAGTCTGCATGCCACAGTCATTCGTGGCCGGGAGTCAAGGGAGCAAAACTAGCCGTGCTCTCTGACAGGGGAGAGGGTGTATGCCATTCCTCCCACCCAAATCACGGTGACACCAATTGTGGGTGTTCGTGAGCTCATATGTTGAAGAGGGCAGACAGCTCTTTACTCAGTGTATTATGCTGCGCTGTGACGCTGCATGAGCAGAAGTTTGTAAAGATGCCGTTGGGCGGCTTCACAAGAGTGGGTAGCTGTCATATGATGGGAGGGAGTTGGGAGGAGCAAAAGGATCTACAATATCTATAATCAGCCATACCTATTCAGAAGGCAAGAAATATTAGAAAAGCTACAAAAATTTAACAAAATTGCTGCACAAACCACTTAATTTGCACAAAAATATCACACTTGCACAATTTTCCGCTTCCAAATATAGTCGATCATCCCAGACATGTTTGGTGTGTGATTTCGCTTCTGTAGTATTGCACTGTAGCTACGTGAGCTAATGATGTTACAAGATTAGCGTTGTGCAAACACATGACAATCTGATTCAGAAGGTGTTACAGAGTGAGACACAAGTGGGTGGGTATCAGTGCTATGACTGATGTTAAGTTCTGTCCATTTATATAGCCAGTGGTGTGCAACATCAGTAACCACATACACCAGTCTGAGATACTGAACAACTCGATACTGTTTGAGAGTGTGTGATGACTTGTGATGCTAAACTGGTAGCCGTGTTGTTCCAGTGAAAAACTACAGAAGCAAACTGACATGGTATCTTGGAGTAAAACTTCATTTTTGCCCAAATTGTTCCCTCAATTAATGCAGTAATTCAGCCAATTATCCACGAGAGACTGAGCAACAGCTTCTACTACCAAACCAGTCTTTAGAATACAGAATTCCAGAAATTAAGTCACAATAAATAAAACCATGCAGTCAAACTCACCTGTTTATGCATCTCAATGTTCAGGCCATAGGACATTTCATAGTACTGAAAAGGAAAAAAAAAAGAAACCTATTTAATTAATCGTTTTACGGTTAACAGGAATAAGGTCTGACCTGACAGGAAACATGATTGACAGTCAAGTGGACACACCTCTTTGTACTGATTGGTTGATTATTGGTTGTCTAATTGGTTGTCATTTTTTCTTCTCCTGTTCATGGAGTTTTCTACTCTGAGCTGATATTTTATTGACAGCTGCCAGAATGGAAGAATGATTGACCCAAACTTTAAGTGGTGCAAACGGCTCTGACTGTGAATCAGGACAGGAGCAAACAGGAATGGGTGTGTGTGTGTGTGTGTGTGTGTGTGTGTGTGTGTGTGTGTGTGTGTGTGAGTGTGTGTGAGATCAGACGTGTGCAGAATTAGCATCAGTTTGGTCAGGTGGCTGTTACACACACAGAGCTGGCATGGGCCAGGAGGGAAGTGTGTTTGTGTAAGACAGTGAGAGGGGAAAATGAGCTCAGGCAATAAAAGAAGCAGTGTGACAGCTGTCTGTCATACGCCCCTGCCTCACCAAAATCCCACACTGTTGCTAGGCAACACCACGTCTCCAAAAATTATGAGCCAAAAAACAAAAAAAGAGAAAGATAGAGAGAGAGAGCGAGTGAGAGAGAACGAAAGAAATGATAGAGTTTGCACACAGATCTGTGCTGGACTGGGTTACCAAGAACCGTGTGTGTTTACAATTATTCTCAAACAATCTGATGCAAAGTGCCGAGCTGTATATAGCGTGTGGGCATGTGTGGGAGATTATATATACAGGTGCATCTCAATAAATTAGAATGTCGTGGAAAAGTTCGTTTATTTCAGTAATTCAACTCAAATTGTGAAACTCGTGTATTAAATAAATTCAATGCCACAGACTGAAGTAGTTTAAGTCTTTGGTTCTTTTAATTGTGATGATTTTGGCTCACATTTAACAAAAACCCACCAATTCACTATCTCAACAAATTAGAATATTTCATAAGACCAATAAAAAAAAAACATTTTTAGTGAATTGTTGGCCTTCTGGAAAGTATGTTCATTTACTGTACATGTACTCAATACTTGGTAGGGGCTCCTTTTGCTTTAATTACTGCCTCAATTCGGCGTGGCATGGAGGTGATCAGTTTGTGGCACTGCTGAGGTGGTATGGAAGCCCAGGTTTCTTTGACAGTGGCCTTCAGCTCATCTGCATTTTTTGGCCTCTTGTTTCTCATTTTCCTCTTGACAATACCCCATAGATTCTCTATGGGGTTCAGGTCTGGTGAGTTTGCTGGCCAGTCAAGCACACCAACACCATGGTCATTTAACCAACTTTTGGTGCTTTTGGCAGTGTGGGCAGGTGCCAAATCCTGATGGAAAATGAAATCAGCATCTTCAAAATGCTGGTCAGCAGAAGGAAGCATGAAGTGCTCCAAAATTTCTTGGTAAATGGGTGCAGTGACTTTGGTTTTCAAAAAACACAATGGACCAACACCATCAGATGACATTGCACCCCAAATCATCACAGACTGGAAACTGAACACTGGACTTCAAGCAACTTGGGCTATGAGCTTCTCCACCCTTCCTCCAGACTCTAGGACCTTGGTTTCCAAATGAAATACAAAACTTGCTCTCATCTGAAAAGAGGACTTTGGACCACTGGTCAACAGTCCAGTTCTTCTTCTCCTTAGCCCAGGTAAGACGCCTCTGACATTGTCTGTGGTTCAGGAGTGGCTTAACAAGAGGAATACGACAACTGTAGCCAAATTCCTTGGCACGTGTGTGTGTGGTGGCTCTTGATGCCTTGACCCCAGCCTCAGTCCATTCCTTGTGAAGTTCACTCAAATTCTTGAATCGATTTTGCTTGACAATCCTCATAAGGCTGCGGTTCTCTCGGTTGGTTGTGCATCTTTTTCTTCCACACTTTTTCCTTCCACTCAACTTTCTGTTAACATGCTTGGATACAGCACTCTGTGAACAGCCAGCTTCTTTGGCAATGAATGTTTGTGGCTTACCTAGTGAACCAAACTGAGAGACCATTTTGAAGGCTCAGGAAACCTTTGCAGGTGTTTTGAGTTGATTAGCTGATTGGCATGTCACCATATTCTAATTTGTTGAGATAGTGAATTGGTGGGTTTTTGTTAAATGTGAGCCAAAATCAGCACAGTTAAAAGAACCAAAGACTTAAACTACTTCAGTCTGTGGCATTGAATTTATTTAATACACGAGTTTCACAATTTGAGTTGAATTACTGAAATAAACGAACTTTTCCACGGCATTCTAATTTATTGAGATGCACCTGTATGTGTGTGTGTGTTTCTGGGCATCTATGTGAGTGTGGTTTTTTTTATTTATTTATTTATTTTTTTTATATATGTGGTTTGTGTGTGTCTTTGTATACATACACACTATACACTCAGTCACTTTAATAGGAACACCTGTACACCTGCTCATTTATACAGTTATCCAATCAGCCAATCATGTGGCAGCAGCACAATGCATAAAAATCACACAGATACAGATCAAAAGCTTCAGTTAATGTTCACATCAAACATCAGAATGGGAAAAAAAAAATTGTGATCTCGGTGACTATAACCATGGCATGGTTGTTGGTGCCAGATGTGCTGGTTTGAGTATTTTCAGAAACTGCTGATCTCCTGGGATTTTCACACACAACATTCTCTAGAGTTTACATAGAATGGTGAGAAAAACAAAAAAAACATCCAGTAAGCAGAGGTTCTGCAGGCTGAAACAACTTATAGATGAGTGAGATCAGAGGAGAATGGCCAGACTGGTTTGAGCTGACAAGACGTCTATAGTAACTCAATCATTCTTTACAACCGTGGTGAACAGAAAAGCATCTCAAAACATCAAACCTTGAGGTGGATGGGCTACAACAGCAGATCACATCAGGTTTCACTCCTGTCAGCCAAGAACAGGAATCTGAGGCTATCATTGTAAGTTTGTGTTTATTTTTGTGTGTCTGTGCCGTGTATTTTTATATATATATATGTGTATGTCTTTTTGAGTCTGTACATTGTGGGTTTATTTTATCTGTATCTGTAATTTGCGTGTCTGTACTCGAGAGAGAGAGAGAGAGAGAGAGAGAGAGAGAGAGAGAGAGAGAGAGAGAGATTTGTGTGTCTCTCTTACCATCACATAGTGTCTCTGTATTTCCGTCTTCTCCGTGGCCAGTTTCTCACACTCGAGCTTTAGGCTGTAGAGTAACACAGAGATATAAGTCAGTACCACTTACATTCTCACAAGTTACAGGCTAAAAGTACAGTCATTTTATAACATGCTGTAGTACTTTTCTCCATCACACACACACATTTTAAAT
Source organism: Cranoglanis bouderius (assembly GCA_023630585.1). Lineage (NCBI taxonomy): Eukaryota > Metazoa > Chordata > Actinopteri > Siluriformes > Cranoglanididae > Cranoglanis > Cranoglanis bouderius. The sequence continues at coordinate 12,410,151 of CM042553.1, read as the reverse complement.
AGTGAGATCACAAGTGAAGCACAAGTGAGATTCATCAACTGATTCCCTCTTCATCATGTTCCTCCACATTCATGTTCTCAGACTCCTATTTAGCAGTAACCATCAAATCTGTCAAAAGAAACCATAACAATT